>NW_023591416.1:5425528-5464199 GCF_014843425.1 Jatropha curcas | reverse complement strand
AACTAATGTCCACTTGATACAGTCCGTCACGCAAGGTGGTCAAGCAAACGTCAAGGGTGCATTTTGGACATGAACAGTTGCGTCACGCAGGTAGTAAGCTGCGTGACGCAGCTGCTTCTGGTCCGTACTACCTTTCAAAACTACTTTTTTACGTGTTCTTTTTATTAACAAAGGTTAAATATAACAGAAACACTCAGAACAATGGGCAAAATGTGTTTTAAAAACCAAATACTAACTAACGCAAATCACCTAAGAAAATAAGATTTTCACAAAATAAAAACTAAAAATGAAGAAAGTTTAGAATGACTTACCTAACCTCTCAGATTTGAGGTATTGCATACTGGTATTGGATAAATTTGGGGAACACTACTTTTCACGATTACCAGAAAATTGTTTAAGACACCAAGTTTTACAAATAAAGAGCTTCCCTTTTCTTCTTTTCTCTCTTTTTCTCTTATTGATGTCTCTTTATGTTATTCAATTTTTTAAAATCTTATACCTTTCTTAATAGGCTTTAATCCTCCTCATAAGAATTACTGCACATTGAGTTCTTGGGGAAAACGCCAGCCAGCAATCAAATAGTCTCTGCTAAAAATTGAAAATCCCAGAGAAATAGAGAAAAAGTCCGTCTAAAAGTGAAAAATGGTTTGTATTTATATGGGTAAGGGCAACAGAAACAAAGCTTGCGTCACGCCAGGTAAAGTGTGAAGCTTTGCGAGACGGAGCGGAGAGCTGCGATGATGCAGCTTACACTTTTCGTATATTGCTGTGTATCCATAATAAACAGTGGCAATGACCTATCTATCGGAGCTTGTGCCAATTGGTGTCCAGCTCTGTTAGTAGTTTGCCGATGACGCAACTTGAGTGCTCCTGTCAGCAGGTATAGCTTCGTGACGCTAACCTAACTGCGGTTACAGACCTTTTGGATTCGGATTCGACTTCTAAATTTTTTGTTATAAACACTTCTTGTTTGATCCGTGATTTTATTTCCTTATTATATTTCATCACCTTTGGGTTTTAAGGCTCGAGGGGCCAATATAAATTATACCATCTAACAGCAAATATCTGAGCCATTTCATAGAAGTTGCATTTGAATTATGCAACCGATGCAAAGTTATTGAAGATTTTAACGCGATAGACTAGATGTTGAAAGCAGAAACTTATCGTTGAAATAGGACACCATCAGAATGAATGAAAGGAAGAAGATCAGAATCTATTCATTTGCTACCCATTAGACGAAGGAGAAGAAGAAGAAGAAAGAAGAAGAGGAGGAAGAAGTATTGATGAGAAGTGCATACTTAACGCATTATGTATTAATGGATAATAAATTAATAGATGTATATCGAATATTATTATGAAGAATTTTAAATGTTTCTTGACCTTCTTCTATATATAACCACATGTTCTAAAAATTCATATAATTGTATACATATAATATGTAAGTTCTATTATTTGAAGTACAAGATGGCTAGAGGTAGGGGGTTGATGTCAGACGCGTTCGAACAGTGGTCCGTCGTGGAGGTTTCGTGGCCGAGGATCAGTAACAAATGTGGACGAGAGGGACTTATCCCTCCTCTAACCCCCTCTTTATTATTATTAGGTACACCTGGGGCTTCATCTCTGCTCAGTCCCCGTGCCATCACCAAATTTCCTTTCTATTCCTTCCTCCTTCTACCCCCCATTTTCTTGGGGACACAGTCATTCACCACTTCTTGTAGGTAATCATAAAATGTCATTTACTATCATTTCAGTTATATATTATTTTCCCTGTATTGTATATCACTTACTCCTTTTGCAAAGCATCATCAGAGCCACTAAAAGTTTCAAAGTTTTGATAGCAGAACAGTAAAGTACTTATTACTTTTTCCTTTGAGTTATTTGTTTAGATTTTTTGATACGTATTACTTTATATTCACTTATGTTTTCCTGAGCATAATACTCAATTCCTCTCCGAGCATCAAGGAATTAATGAGTACTACATCTTAATAAAGATGGATACACATGGGAATGCCGTACCACAAGAGGGCAAGAAGACTTTTATTGGGAGAAGAGTTCAAAGGTACAAATTTTGGTTCAAGTTAATCTATCATTCAATGTAATTAAATAATCTGAATCTATGGGCCTCATTACTCTTAATGGAACAATATTATTTTTCATTTTTAACAGAAGCATTATTCTCGTATGGGAAGAGGCTATTGAGACCGGCTCATGCTTAAAGTGAGGCCTGGAGAATAATTGTGAGTCTCTATGGACGGGTTTACACTTATGGGAAAAGTGGTAAATATAATGCAGCATGGTGTGTTCTGAAGGAATATAGCTTGAGCGCTGAGCAGGCTGGCGAGGATCTTGCATTCACAGAGAGGAGAAAGTGTGTGCAGATATGATTGGGCACGAAACACTGACAGTTGAGACATGGCAGGGTTGTAACAAAGCAGGGACTTTCTACGAACACACAGGCGCCGGGGCCAATAATCTGTTTATGAGACATCATCAATTATTGTAGAGTCAAATTAAGTATTAATATTACATAAATGATGCATTAAAAATTTAAATTGACTAGACAGGATAGAATATATCATGGCATGAGAAAAATTAATTACAATTGAAAATATGGTCGTGGCGATGGAGGTGTTCACTGTACACTCACACAAAGGCCCCAATGAATGGATATAACACTTGTTTGACAATATGTGGTCAATTGGGTGTCACTGTAATAACAATGAAGAATTTTTTAACATTTACTTTTAGTCTCCTCTTGTTCGGTTAACAAGTTCACAATATTAATAAAGCTCTAATAACTGCATTGAATATATTAATTTTATTGTTTTCAAGGAGAACTACAGTACAATGCTCGCGAGCGTGTTGTTCTTATAGCTGGATCTGAAACTGGAGGCCCAAAATTGGGATTGAACTTAGCGCTTTATCTGGAGGCCATAGGGGCGAAAAGAGAGAAAAGTATATGGCATGTATCTCAGGCAATCATAGTTTTTCTTACTGTGGCTCACCACGTCTGAACGCCCCTGAAGCCTCACTCACGACCAACAGTCCAACACAGTGGTCCTGAGGAAGATTCGTGCATTACGGGGCTCAATGTTGATTTTGCGGCCGACGAGATACAGCTTGCAGAGCTTAGAGAGCATGTGATTGGCAGATGTCGCGATCAACCAGTGGTGCTGGTAACTCTCTTCTCTGATCCTTCGGCTTACCTATAGAATCCACATGTTTCCTCAACTCTACATCAACCACTAAATCGTCTCCTCTTGATCTTCCGATAATTGTAGACGATACTATTGGCAACTCTTGCTGACAACTATGACACATCGCAGTAGATACTAATGGCGCAATCCCAGTAGAACCTACATTGGATCGTGTAGAGGACCGACATTATAGATTTGATTTTCGGACCCTTTTTAGCTTTCCCTGTGATTTTCTATATTTTGTATAATTACATTTATCATTTACAACAAATTCCATTCTTAGATTGATATTGTGGTGTGATGTCGACTGATTGATGCTTGTCGATTGTGATATAATATAATTACTATATATTAATGTCGATTTTTGAACAGGTGAAAAATTTATTGTTTCTTTTGAAATATTATTAAATTTTTTTTGCCTTAATTATATTTTGCGAACCGACCCTAGCGACGAAATTGCCCATCAAATTATAAACGTTAAATTTAAAATTTTGTGACAGACACCATCAAGCACTTTTTAGATTTACGATTTTGCGATCGCGTCGTCATAATTGCGACCGATAAATTTTTGGATCTAATTTGCAAACAAGCTTTCAAATAGGAAAACATGACAGTATCATTTAGTCGACGGATTTGTATTAATGAGTCGACAACCGATGCATAACACTCTAGCCGAAGCCAAAAGCTAGTCATCAGTTCTCTACGTAAGCACATCTATATGTGAGTAAATGAGCACTTTTGCGAACCTGATCCATGGTTTGGTCGCAAGATCTGAAGTGCGACAAAATGAAATGTAGGCAGATCGATTTTTTATATTTATCGCAATTTAGCGATTTTTTGTAGTGAATTATTCAATGCCGAAAAGATCATAGTGACAATAGAACAATCATTATAGAGTAAGAATATATTTATTACTGCTTATAGATCATCAATTGTAAGAAATTTGAATAACAGATTCAATAAGCAAAGCAATGAATAACTTCCTCATTCTAAATACAAACTTTGGATCCAAGAATGCTTTCCGGATCATTTAATAATTGATGGAAATATTTTGTGTACTTTAAGTTGATAAGTTTTATCCTCGAGATTGTTTCTAGTAAAAAAAACAATTAGCGCTCTATGATTTTCAGTTGCTAATTTATGCATGGTGTGAAAATAATGTAAAGCTCCAATAATCATATATCCATTGGTTAAAATTAATTGACTTGTTTTTTTAAGCATCTTTTCAGTTTCAACAAATGTGAAGGCAACACTTCGTAGTAGGTTGGAGAAATGAATTTGTCTCTAGTTACAATTTTTGGTACATCGAAAGAGAAAATTGCTGAAAGATTTAACAGCAACAAGATATAGATGACTTTTTTGTTTAATGAAAGAGCGGCGAACAAATTTAAATAATCAAGTAAATAGTTTCATTTTCAATATTTTTATGTCAATCTTTTCTCATATATCTAGTTTAAATGAATTCCTTTATTCTAATTTTTTATCGGGTATTAGAGTTGATCATTTTTAGAAACTGTTTTTATTTTACATAAGCGGGTACAAAAAAGTTATGGTTTTAATTGGGAAAATAAAAACTATAAACAATATATATTCAATGTCTAGAAAAGTAACAAAATTCCGTCTCCCCTCAACTCACAATATCTTCATCAAATAATATAAATTGAAAAATAAGCAACTTACTTATAGTTTAGCCAGAAAACACACGTTGATTTATTTAATAGTTTATTTATTATATTTCGGTTGTTGTAATTCAGAATAAGAAACATGAAACTAAGAAATTTTAAATAATATTATTAAAAAATGCATGAATTCTGGAGTTGTTTTTGCTGAAAGTTTAGGAAAAGAAACTATATGCAACTGAACTTATTTAAAGCAACATAAAAAAAAAAAAAAAAAAGCCTAAATTTTGACCTTGTAAGCTAGTTCAGCCCATGAACTTGCTTAAATGATTAAAATATTAACATATTGACTTTGTAAGGCTAATTTAACTCCTGAATTTATTTTGATTTTTATAAATTAATGATTGATTCAAGAGTAAAAATACTTTTTCATACTTAAATATAGTTAAATAACACTTATATCCTTCCTATTATTTAACAAATTAGCTTTAGATCCTTAAATTATGGTCCGTTAGAATAAACGAAGTCCTTCTATCGCAATTTGAGTCTGAGTGCCATTAAAAAGAAATGCGAAAAAGTCTAAAATAACGCTTTTTGTCCATGTGAAAATGGCTATTATGTTGTTATGGAAAACTAAAGGACAATCAATTGTGTAATCTTTTGTAAGGACCCTCCCCTTCCACAATGGACCATCCTTATCAAAATGCTCCTCAGCCGCATTTCTTCATTGCAAGACCACTATCTTTCTAACAGAAATGCAACTATGTTGTACCACATGGCTATGCAATTTTTTAGTCTTAGCACCTTATTCTCCCCTCCCGACGCTCTTCTATAGTGTAAAACTAATCATCCAGTCTCCGCTGCACCACAAATCGATTGCGCAGCCCAACATCCTAGATAGCTGCCCTCCCTACCTTTTCTTATTTACTGCTCTCTTTTCAATGAAAGCCTAACAATTTTTTGTGTGGCGTCGTCTCCACGTACTATTAATGGTTTGCGAAGCGATATTGCATGGCGGAGTTGCCAATTGCTTGAAAAATAAAAACTTGAAACAAACCGTGCCCTCAGTGGAGAGCCGCTGTTTTTGTACTGCATATGTGGTGCAAGCGCTCCAATATCAGCCTTTTTGGCATCCATTGCGAAGCAAAATCTTTTCTTCCTCACTGATTCTGAAATCCATTGATCAAATCTGTGAGGAAAAAATGCAGATTATAAACACTTTTAGGTCTCGTTGAAAATTGGGTGATTTTGCGGAGAGAGAGATATGAAGATTTTCATCTTTTCTATTCTAGGCAGGTTTTAATAAAGGGTAGCGATCGGATTTAATTTAGTCTCTCTCCTCGTTTTTCACTTCTAATTTGCGAATATTTAATCGGGCGCAATTTTAATAAAAAATAAAAGTGTGAACAATGGATGGAATGAATCATTTATTCTAACAACCATATATTTAGGGATTCCAACGTCTTTATTGTTTGCACTAATTAAATAGGAATATAAGCATTAATTTGACACAATTTATAGATGGAAAAAAAGTATTTTATCTTGATTACAATTTAAAAGGACACACTCAGATCAAACTTAATTTTTAGCTTGAATTATAAGTTTTAAAATCAATAACCATCATTTTTTCTAAATACTTGTAATTTTCAAAATTGTAATAATAATATTAACTTGTTCGACATGAAAAAATAATAATTTATTGCAATAATCTATTAATAAAAAGTTAGTTTTGAAATGTTTCAAATTAATATATAGAACCCAAAATCATCGGTCAAAAGTAAAAGAGGAGATATAATATACTTCATATATCATTTTCTTACATGCAATATTTAATTAATTTTTTAAATTAAATTATACATCTGATTACAACTATAAATTTTAGTAAAATATTTGTACCAAGAATTCTTAACATTATAAGTATAGTAGAAAGAATTCGGGACTAAATTAGTTCAAAAATGTCATCTAATCTTTTTAATCATTTTATACCAAGTTCAGAGAGTTAAATTGTCTCGAGGTTCAAATCTAAGCTTTTTTTAATCCGTTAAACAAGTTCAAGAGCTTAAATTGGTTGGTCTGAAATTTATTATAAATTACTTAATCCAAAGATACTTTGGCTATGAACCTTGATGTCCACCATATCACTGGCTTTGATTGAGATCAAAAACCAAAAATCAGAAAAATTTTGATAGAAAACCAGATCAAACTTATTTTGGATGCAAGGTTTAGCAAAAAAAAAAAAAAAAAAAATCTAAACCAGGAACGCGGTTCATGCCAACTGAATTAAAAAAATCAAAAACAAAAATCTTTAAAGATCAATCTATATTGATTTCACAGCTAGAAATGCATAAGCTGAATTTTAACTTCCCATTTATCTTTGATTTTGTTTTTCACGTTTTGGGATAGCCGTTTTTTTTTTTTTCTTTTTTTACAGAATGGTAAAAAAAGCAATTTAAAAAAAAAAAAAAAAAAAAAAAAAAAAAAAAAAAAAAAAAAAAAAAAGACAAATATTCTCAAACCAAAACTAATCAATCAGAAAATTTATAATACAACCATAATATAAATCAGACAATTGAGCTTCTAAAGGTGGAAATTATTACATAGAAAAGTTCGTTCCAGGTATCTGGAACTCCAGCAAGACACCAATGGCTACAGTCATTTCCCTTTTTGCCACTATTTCCGTACATTGAAGGGTGGCCATCTTTTCTTAGCTGAGATAATGTTGTTATGTCAAGCAATTTAATGGGTACCTTTGTATTTCCCAATACTTTTTTACCACAGTAACTGCTTCTGGTAAACCACCTGGATATGTTGTTCCACTTATTGGTTGGGTTTGCCCATTGCAACTTGACTTTGTTTCGTTCCATTCTTCACCGCTAATTATTCACCCAAAAAAGCAATTCAAACATCATCACTCATCAGTTAACAAATTGGAGATGGAAAATTTCTTGAATACACCCGTGTAGGGTGGTCTCATATATCAAGTCAATCAAAATATTATTTTTAATTAATTTAGTATATAAACATATTCATATATCGAGTGTAAGTAAATCTTTCTTTCGAGGATGATATGTAGTAATTTTCATTCACTACATATATAAACTAAAGTGAATTAATTATTTCAATAATTTATATATAGCTAATTCATATGAAATATCTAAATTAATTTTAATGTACTTATCCATAGTAATACTATGTATATATACATGTTTATAATTGAATTTTATGTACAACTATTTAATAATTAGTAGAATTAATATTTAGAATTATGTCAAAATGTTCTACCAATCAGTAGAATTAATTAGTTATGAGAGAATTTATAGAATGCTAACAATCACATTAGTAACTAATATATAATACATGTTTGCTATCTTAATATATAAAATATAATAATTATTCATTTTTCAAATTGACATATAGTTTACAATTTTCCACTGTAATTATTTTGTATGATAAAATTCAATAATTAATATAAAGATTCGTAAGCAAATTTATTTACGAGCTTGTTCATGAGCTAATTTGCCAGTCTAACCAATAATTTGTGAAACTAAAATTTAGTTTCTAATTTAGTTTGTTTAGAAATCAAACTAAATTTAAATTATTAATTGAAATTCAAATAGTTTATGAACAATTTGATTCGTTCTGATCATTTAATCATTAAATATTGAAAAACAGAGAATATTTTATATTAGGTTGATAGAAAGTTGAATATATATGTATAATTTACTAAGTGCTTACTTATAATGGGTCGGAGAAATGCCCTGAAAGAATACGTTAGTGACGTTGGGATTAATGTTGTGGTCTACCCACTTGGACCATGTACTGAGCCCCTTTTCAAAAGCAACCAACCGATCCATATCTTTCCTTATTGTTTCTCCTTCTTCAATGTAGTCCCATCTACAATTCAACATAAAATTATATATCTTAGCTTCTCTATTACAAAATTTTGGGCCAAATGCATACGTCGGGCTCATGAAATTTTCGGCTCATGAAATTTATGCAATTTGCATTGTGGCATTCTTAATTTATCATGATCTTACACTTTCACATTTCAATAATAGTTATATCCCTCTGTAAAATAAATAACTTTGCAAAAAGTCAATCATGAACATTCACTTTTATATTTTATTTTGCAATGATATAGTTATTATTAAAATGGAAAAGTATAATGTCATGATAGATCCATCGCAAACTTCAAAGTGCTATAAAGCAAATCGTGTTAACTTTACGGGCAAATTTATGCATTATGCCCAAAATTTTGTCATGTAATACATACATACACACACTTGCATGTAGAAAATTGCAAATCTTACGGTTGTTTACTTCCTTTGTGGAGCCACCAATGCCAAGTGTTGAAGATAAGCATGTCATATCCTTTCCAATCATTCCCATTTTCAATTGAATCGAGCTTTAAGACCCTCCCTATTTTTTCTTTAACCAAATCAACTAAAAATGCATTACGAGATAAATCCAAAGAAACATTGTATTCCTGCAAATTTTGGCATCCATAACTATAGTTAGGGTCGGATAGAGATTCAAGTGCATAAAAGGATACTAAGTACAAGTGTGTAAGGTCCTCAACACAGTTTAATAAAATCGACTGAAGCCAAGTGATTCTGTTCAATTTGATTTGATTTTCAGTATATTCTTGATTTTGGTTTTAATTGAAGTAATCAAAACTTCTTTCGGTTAAATTTAATTTTCATTATAATGTAGGAGAAATAGTAAATTAAAATTTTAAAATCATGCAAGCTATCTAAATAGAATGAATATTTATATATATGATTTGGAGTTTTAAATATTCTTAGTAGTTTGGTTAAGTTTGACTGTTTCAAAATGAGCATATTCAATTTAGTTTAAATATTATAAAAATCAAACCAAATCGAACCGTAATAGTGTCCAATAACTATATATGGAAACTTAAGTTTGAGTAGAAAAAGTTGATTACATGTAAGGAAAAGAGAGAGAAGCCTCCTTTTCTTTCGAGGGTGAACTTTGATTGGGGCACTGATTTATGAAGCATGCAAGTGATAGATTGCCATTGATTCAGACTTAGAGAATCCCCTACAAACAATATTTTCTTTCCTCTAATCCTCCTCAAAAAGTCTTCACCATCAAATCTGCATCAACAAGCAATTTTCAGTTTTCAAATTTTCAACTCCGTTAAGCTTACCAACTAATAAAAAGGTTTCAAACCTTGGTTCGAACCCATATTCCTTGGTCATAAAAAATCTCTCTAATTATAAAAGATACTCTTTGATCATAAAAAATCTCTCATTATAACTCAAGATAATTTGGCAAAGTAATTAAACTGTACTAGACCTCATCTTGTTATTTGCAACATGAGAGTCAACATTTTAAAGAGGGCTTCAACATGATCCTCCCAAGCAGTGACGGAGCCATGAATTAAACTCAAGGGGGTTAAAAAAAATTTCAAGAGGAGGCGAAATTGAAGAAATTTATTATATTAGAGGACAAATAAAAAAAAATTAATATTTTATGGGTAATTTTTTTTTTTTAAATTTTTGTTAGGGGGCCGGGGGCCACCCCTAGACCCCTAGTTCTGTCATTGCTCTCAAGCCCGAAAGGGAATGATCTCTCGTTAAACAATTGGATGGAAAGTGAAAGGATACCCTTAATAATACCAAAAAATAAATATTCATTATATATATATATAGCAAAAAATAGATCTAAGTATATATATACGTCTGAAATCCTGTTTCTGCATGCATGCACAAAGTTATGAAGCCAGAAATAAACATATTTTGAGGAGAAGATAGGCACCTTGGTAATGTACAGGCACGAGGCTTCCATCTGTACTTAAGATACGACTTATCTGGCCGTCCATTTTTCTGGCAATCAAATTCTGTCTCAATAAATGGGCAAGACGATGTGTCGTATAGAGGATAAGAATCATCGTACACCCAACCACCTTCGAACAAATCACAGCCATCCACGTTTGGATTTGCTAGGTTATCATATAGCAATTTAGCTTTGGATTGTTGAAAACATGAAATAAGAACAAAAAATAAAACTAAGTAGCATAAACCAGAAAACCCATGTCCTATATTTTTCATTCTATCAAAGAGAAAGAAGATAAGGATTGTGACAAATGTGGTGTGAACGGTTCAAGGAATGAATATAAATACTACGTATATATATGCTTGTGTAAAGCAAAAGGGACCTTTTTTGTGTAAATTTTCTTTAGCTTGCCTTTCTCAATCTTGTATGATGCTAGGGCCGGGCATAACTAACGAATCAACTGGATATTAGACTTATCTAGACCTGATCTATGGGTCCACCTATACATTGAATCAGGGGCGGAGCTAGGATAGTTATTTTAGGAGAGCCAAATAAAATTGTTTTAAACTTTTGGGAGGGCAAATATAATTTTTCTATATTTTAAAGGATTAAAATGTAGTTTTTATAAGAATTTTTTTTAATTGTTTTGAGAGTGCCAAGGTCCCCTTCAGACCCGATGGAGCTTCGCCATAGACTGGATCAATCAAATTAAAAATTTTTCTAAAAATTGTTCTTATTTTATCATTTTTTCATTAAATGATAAAAAATATCATCTTTTTAATAAAAAATATTTTTTTCATTCGTTTGGTTTACAGGCGAAGTCATATGTTAGCTCCAACTTAATTTCACCCACCAAATAATATCAATTTGATTCTGTTTGATTCTTAACATATTTAGTTGAATTTTACCTTCAATAGAAAAAGTCAAAAACTTTTGTTTGTGTTTGATTTGGTTTTATTGAGCCCAAAAAATAAAAAATCCACCAAAGAAAAGCTAAAATTGAATCTAATCAATTTGACTTGCTTTTTACTTGGTTTGTTTCAATTTTCATTTTAAAAAATTTCTATTCATTTAAACTCTTATACTATTTCAATTTGGTTCAAATTGAACCGAACAAATTCATCCCTAGTTAGGAGTTAGGACTCGTGTTCCCATGTTGTGTTTCGTGACGTAAAGTGGAATTCCTCATGATTTCATTGCACTACAATGTAATCATTGCTTGTAGAGCCTCCTTCTAAGGAAAGCTAGCCAAGCAAGTTCCCCTTTACAGCCAAGTACAAGGGAGGAATTATACGAAAATGATATAAAACTATAAAATCCTTCTTTTTTTTTAACCTTTATTCAGCAAATTAAGAATCTACTATTTTTATTTACTTTTTACGCAATAAAGACAATAAGAAATTGAGAAAATTAAATACGAGATAATCAATTAACAATTGAATAATAAAAATTATAACTAGATTTATAATTCAACAACTACATGTACTGAACAATGTATTAAGGTGAATAAGGTGGATTAAGGTGAAGAGAGTGATTGGAAAAGAAAGATATGAAAAATAGGAAAACAGATTTGTAATTGATTAAGTGGAATTGACAAGCCTATTTTTAGTATTAGAACCCTAATCCTAATTGCATAAGGAAGTGACTCGAAACAATTATAAAAATTAAAATTGAAGTACAATTAAATTGAAACCCTAAATATTTACTTTAACATATTGTACCTTGTAATGGGTTATTCAAATCTTAAATCATACGACTTAATTTCATTCATGCTTGGACTATACACCCTATTTGACACAGAATGATTACGTGAATGGAATAAACGATTATCTTCCAAGAGGAGTTTTGATCAATGACGTTTGATCTGACGAAAAAATTACAGAACTAAACTCTCAAAGAAGTTTATTGAATATGAAAAATGATCAAAAGATAATCAATGTGCCAATGATATAAAATAACCTATTTATAGGTTAGGTTAAAGCATAAAACCCTAAAAAAAAAATACAAAAGTCGTAACTAGACAAAACCCTAGTAAGGGTGGCGGCACAGGCATGTTGGACAAGACACGGGCGTGTCTTGGGCTTCCAGAGGCTAGCACGGGGCGTGCTGGAAATGACACGGGCGTGTCTATGTGCGCATCGTAGCTGGACCTATCGGCACGGGCATGCTGTACATGGCGTGGGCGTGCTCTGGACTCCCAGAGGCTAGCACGGGCGGGTTGGAAAGTGACACGGGCGTGTCTGTGCTTCTTAAGCTTAGGCGTGTCTCGTGTCTTAGACTTTTAGAGGCTGGCACGGCCGTGCCCATTCTTCTTGGGTTTACGGCGATCCAAATCTTCCATATATTGAAGTGCAAGTTGCTCCGCATCAATCCCCTCCACTTCAAAAGAACTCGACCTCGAGTGATCATCATCGGGATAGAACGTGTCTCGTGTCTTAGACTATTTAGAGGCTGCACGGCCCGTGCCCATTCTTCTTGGGTTTACGGCGATCAATCAAATCTTCCATATATTGAAGTGCAAGTTGCTCCGCATCAATCCCCTCCACTTCAAAAGAACTCGACCTCGAGTGATCATCATCGGGATAGAAAGGGAATGAATCAGCAACATTGAAGGTCCTGAAGATCTTCATGTCTTCGGGCAGGTCAAGCGCATAGGCATTATCATTGATCTTCTTAAGTACCTGAAAGGCGCTAATCTTTTTGGAATCAAGCTTCTTCTGTCCTCCGTCACGCTTCTTGTGAAGATAAATAATGACCCAATCACCCACGGTAAAAGATTTATAATGCTGGTGTTTATCAGCTGCACTTTATATTTTTCATTGGCAGCAGTGATGAATTGCTACACTTGCTTGAATACCTCCACATGCTTGGTAGCCAAGTTATTAGCTGCAATACTCTTCTCTACACCTGCTAGAAGGGAAAGGGGATAAAGAGATTGGGCTAGTACCTTCCAGTAGACAATTGCAAAAGGGGACATCTTGGTGGCGCTATGGATCAAACTATTGTAAGCAAATTCTGCTTGGGCAAGAGCAAGGTCCCACATCTTCTTCTTCTCGCTGCAAATGCACCTAAGGAGATTACCAAGGGTCCGGATCACCACTTCAGTTTGTCCATCAGTTTGGGGGTGCGTGGTACTACTGTAGTGGAGTTGAGTGTTAAACCTCTTCCACAAAGTTGTCCAAAAGTGAGCTAGAAACTTTGTTCCAAAAGTGAGCTAGAAACTTTGTGTCTCAGTCAGATATGATGGTTTTGGGAATGCCATGTAACTGAACAATCTCCTGGAAAAATAACTTTGCTATATATAAGGCATCATTAGTTTGTTTGTAAGGGATAAAGTGTGCCATCTTGAAGAACCTATCTACAACAACAAAAATAAAGTCAGCTTCGCGCTGAGTTCGTGGTAAACCCAACACAAAATCCATGGATAAGTCCTCCCAGAGTTTTTCTGGTATAGCCAATGAAGTGTATAGAACGGTATTTTGGGAATGGCCTTTTTGTGTCTGGCAAACTGAGCATTTTTATGCTAGCTTCCCTGCTTCCTTCTTCAATTGTGGCCAATAAAATCGAGCCTCTAACCCTGCAATAGTCTTATCTTACCCCAGGTGTCCACTCGATCCTCCACTATGGATTTCTCAGATTAACTTTTCCCAGACGGAAGATTGAGGGATGCACAACCTGTTTTCCTTGAATAAATACCCGTCATGAACTAAGAAACCATCGGTAGGCTATTTAGAATCAATTTTTGCCCATATGTCAGCAAAATCTTCATCCGAGGCATACAGATCTTTAAGAAATTTAAACCCCACGATTTCTTGCCTAACATAATCAACAAGGCTGCTCTCTTGCTCAAAGCATTCGCTATTGTGTTACAAGTACTTGATCTGTGCTTAACCAACGCGCATGCATCTTGCTCACTTTCTTCAGAGTTCGAAAATGAGTTAAAGCTTGATGATCATTGTAAATAATGAACTCACGCACCAACAAACAATGTTCCCCAGTCTTGAAAGCTCGAAAAACTGCATACAACTCTTGCTCATAGGTAGACCACCTTTGTCTAACTTCATTCAATTTCTCACTAAAGAATGCAATAGGCTTTCACATTTGTCTAACTTCATTCAATTTTCCATAAAGAATGCAATAGGCTTTTCCAGATTGGAGAAATCAACACCACCAATCCAATTCCGCAAGCATTCACAATTATCTCAAATGAATTATCCCAATCAAAGTCAGGTAAAGCAAGAATAGGGGCTGAAGTAAGCTTATCTTTAATCTCTTCAAAGCTTTTGTTTGCAGCTTCTGTCCCCACAATTGACGAACTCTCTCCTTCTTCAAACAATTGGTGATGGGAGCGATCATGCTGCTAAAGGTCCTGATGAACTGCCTATAGAAAGTAGCAAGACCATTAAAGCTACGAACATCAGTGATGTTCTTGGGAATAGGCCAGTTTCGGATGGCTTCAATTTTTCTATCATCAACATGAATTCCTTTTGAGCTAACAATATAGCCAAGAAATAGAATCTGCTTGGTCATAAAACTGCACTTCTTAAGGTTGATGTACAACTCATTTTTCTGTAAATGTTTTCGCCCAAGGAGATCCCAAAACCCCGGAAGGACCTCGGAAAACTTCTTTGAATTTTATTTATTTGAATTGTGATTTTTATTGAGAAAGTGGTGACAAAATCTTTTAGGAACGCGGTGCCGATAAATCGGTCTTATAAATTATTTTGAGTCGCCACCCATTATTTCGGCAATGGGACCGTTTTCAATTTTAATTTATTTTTCAACATTTTAATTTATAAAATGAATCCATTTAACCGACAATTTTATCCAAGGCAATTATTTGAAAAAACTGGATAGGGCACCATGTTGCAAATTTTCTAGGTAGGGAATTGGGTAGTCGGCCCGTTTGGAAGCACGACGCGCGGAAAATCGCCTCTTTTTAACCTACAATTTCTAATTGATTTGATTTAGAAAAGCCAATATTATTTAATTAAACATCTAACCTAAATAAATCGAACGCGAGTTCCCTATGTGGAAATTAATCCAACCGTCCTACTAGGTCATCTTCAATTAGCATTCCAAATAAATCATACATCACAATTCACCATTATACCTAGAAAATGATAATAAGACCCGCAAAGACCCGCTCTTGCCTTATGGTTAAAGGCGGGCCACAAACCAGATTTAATAATATAATTAAGCAATAAATAATGAATCCTAAAATCTTATAATCACAATAAATTAATTTGTTTGATTTGATTAGAACACAATTTGCCCATTATTGGTCATTTTCCGAATTAAAATTAATCACTTACTTAATGACATAAAATAAAAATAAAATAAGAAAAAGTGTCCTGGAACCCTAGAACAGTTGCGTCATGCAGCTGTTCTATGAAGAACAGTTGCGAGACGGAACTTCTAGTTGCGTGGCGTGACTGTTCGTGAGCTTATTAAAATTCCCAGTTTTATTAACTATTTATTAAAAACATAACATTAAACGAAAAACATAAAAATGAAATGAAAATTATTCCCACGAACCACGAAAAGTTCCGTCACGCAGGTGGTCCAAGGCAAATCAAGGTCTTTGCAGAATAGTTGCGTCACGCCAAGTGAGTAAGCTGCGTGACGTAGCTGCTCTGGTCGTAACTACCTTTCAATACTACTCTTTTTAACCTGTTCTTTTTTGTTTACAAAGGTTTAATATAATCAGCAAATAATGCAGAAGTGGGGCAAAATGTTGTATTAACCAATAACAAACTAAGTAAATACTAAGAAAAATGAAGATTTTTAATCGAATAAAATAACTAAAAATGAAAAGGAAGGGTTTAAATGATTACCGTAACCGCTCAGATTTGAGGATTGCAATGCGTTTTAGTTGATTTGGGACCCTGCTTTCACGATCACGATCCCAGAGGTGTTTGTTACCAAGTGTTTGCAAATAAACGTTTCTTTTTTTTTTTTCGTTTCTCTCTTTTTCTCTTTTTATGTTCTTTTTTGTATTTTTATCTTTTCAATCTGTATATCTAATGGCTTGATCTTCCTCAAGGTTACTCACTTGAGTTCTTGGGGAAGAAACCCTAGCCGTAAATCAAAAATGTCTCTGCTAAAAATCAAGGTCTAGAGAAAAATGAGAGAAAAGTCCCGTTTAAAACACAAAATGTTGTATTTATATGGGTAGGGCAACAGAACAAAGCCACGTCATGCAGGTAGTAGCTGCGTGACGAAGCCGAGAGCAGCGTGACGCAACTTACTTTTCGTACAGTTGCCGCGTATCCATACAAACAGTGCAGACCATTACACAGGAGTGTGCCAGGGGTGTCAGCCTGGTTAGAGTTGCGTGACGCAACTATGAGGGCCGTCACGTAGGTGATAGCTGCGTGACGCAACCCTAACGCGGGTCAGACTCTTTGGACCGGTTCAATTCAACTTTGGTTTAAAAACACTTTTGGTTGACCGTGATTCAACTTTGGTTTAAAAACACTTTTTGTTGAACCGATGATTCTTAGGTTCCTTATTCCTCATTCATCACCGGGTTAGGCGCGTGACGCAACCCTAACGCGGGTCAGACTCTTTGGACCGGTTCAATTCAACTTTGGTTTAAAAACACTTTTGGTTGACCGTGATTCTTGGTTCCTTATCCTCATATCATCACCGGGTTAGGCGGGGGCATAAAATTACGCGTCAACAGTAAAGCATCCAACACCTAAGTCATAAGTTGCATGAATGTGCTTGGCGCATTAGTCAATCCAAACGGCATAACTAACCACTCGTATAACCCCTCCTTAGTCTTAAATGTGGTTTTCCATTCATCTCCCTCCTTGATCCTAATTTGATAATACCTGCTGTGGAGATCTATTTTGGAGAATATTGTAGACCCTGACAATTAATCCAACATGTCCTCTTGACGAGGAATAGGAAATTGATATTGCACTGTGATCTTATTGACGGCTCTACTATCCACACACATTCTCCAGGTCCCATCCTTCTTTGGTACCAATAAAGCAGGAACCCCACAAGGACTAATACTCTCCCAGATATGTCCCCTCTTTAATAATTCTTCTACCTATTCTTGAAGGATCTGGCTCTACTTTGGATTCATCTTATAATGGGGTAGGTTTGGTATCTTCGATCTAGGGATAAAATCAATCTTATATTGAATGTCCCACAAAGGTGGAAGTGTAGATGGTTCTTCAACTACGGCATGAAACTCATCTAGCAACTCCTTGACTGGTGGTGGTACTAGTGATCTTGCATCAGATTCTATTGCCGGTTTGATCAACAAAGTTAACGCACCTCCGGACTTCTCAATTGCACCAGATAATTCCTGCACATCTGAAGAAACAACTACTATGGATTTTCCTTCCACTTTAGAAGCTTTGGCAGAAGATCCAGAAGGTAAGACAATAATTTTCATTTTTCCAAGTGAACAGGTATGAGTTCTCTCTTCCCTTGTGCAATGCATCTACATCAAACTGCTATGGTCTACCTAACAGTACTCCGCAAGCATCCATATCCACAACATCACAATTAATGGAATCTGCGTAAGACTTTCCCATTGAGATAGACACTTTGCAAATCCGATTTACTTCAATTGTTGGACCCTCCTTAATCCACCCCACCTTGTATGGCAAAGGATGTGGTTCTGTTGGTAAATTTTGCTTTTCAACCAGCTGCTTGGCTATCAAGTTTTCACTACTGCAACTATCGACAATGAGTTGGCACACCGCTTCACCAACCCGACATTTAGCTTGGAAAATTTTTCTTCATTGAATGTCGCTTTTCTGTTTTGGAGTACACAAAATTTTCTAAACAACATATATAACTTCTCCATCTTCAGAACCAGCCATGGATCCATCATCTTCGTCTTCTACCTTCAATCTCAGTCAACTCATTAACTACATTCACCTGTCGACGCCCATCATTAGCCCTCCTACGTTCTGGACATATATTAGATGTATGCCCCTGTTTTCTACAACGGTAACAATAATCTCTGGTTGGCTTCTGATACGTATTTGATTTGTTGTTTTTGTTTGTCGTGGAAGCCTTTCCCCGGGAGTCTTTCTTTTCTTCTGTGGTGAACCCTGGTTATTAGCAGGAGTTGCTGCTCTTGAATTCTGTCCACTATAATTTCTATTGAACTACTGATTTTCGGATCAATAGGGTTGCTTGAAATTCTGGTTACGATTAGGTGATTGTAGCGGCTGCCAATTAATTCTATCTTCCGCAGGTTTGGCCAGTTGCTTGAAATTCTGGTTACGATTAGGTGATTGTAGCGGCTGCCAATTAATTCTATCTTCCGCAGGTTTGGCCAACTCAATTGCCTCTGCCAAGGTGAAAATCGCAGCTGCACCCATCATACACATTATATCATGATTCAATCCCCTCTGATAATGAGCTACTTGCTGGGATTCAATTTCACAATTGTCGCATCGTGCCTATAATCTCAAGAACTATTCCGTACACTCATCTACCTTTTGATTTCCTTGGAAACAGTCATGGTACCTATTATACAGGATTTCAGAGTGATCACTAGGGAGAAAACGCTACTCAATCATCTGTTTCATTAAGATCGAATCTCGCATAGGTTTAATCCTTCGACAATGGCGTTCATTTTGAACAGAATGCCACCATACTGCTGCACCTCTTTTTAGTTTATAGGCCATAATGGAAACTTTACGCTCCTCAACATTCATGACCTCAAAGAATCGTTCAACCTTCGCTAGCCAGTCAACTCAACATTCATGACCTCAAAGAATCGTTCAACCTTCGCTAGCCAGTCAAGAGTGCTTTCTATATCTAACGATCCTGAGAAAGGTTGAAGATCTACCTTTATCTTGTATCCGTCATGAAAACTGTCACCATTCCCTCTGTAATCTCGGTCTCTATCATAACGATTTTGGCATCTTGCATAATCTGGTTGATGTGGATTCGGAACTGCTATTTTAGCTGCAGGTTGTGGGTTTGCCTTCTTAGATTGCAAGAGTCAACTATCTAATCTATTCGGTTAACTCTTCGAACCTCACCTCTATGGCTGTGAGTCATGATTGTCGGCCATGGAGATACTTCACCTTTTGGGTCTAATACTAACTGACGCAGAATGTTACGTGAATAAGAATAAACGATTATACTTCGTAAGGAGTTTTGATCAACGACGTTTGATCTGACGAAAGAATTAGAGAACTAAACTCTCAAGGAAAGTTTATTGAATATGAATAATGATCAAAAGATAATCAATGTGCTAATGATACAAAATAACCTATTTATAGGTTAGGCTAAATCATGAAACCCTAAAAAAATAATACAAAATTCGTAACTAGACAAAATCCTAGTAAAGGTGGCAGCACGGTCGTGTTGGACATGACACGGGCGTGTCCTAAGCCTCTAGAGGCTGGCACGAGGCATGCTAGAAGTGACACGAGCGTCTCTATGTGCGAATCGTAGCTAGACCTATTAGCACAGGCGTGCTGTACATGGCATGGGCATGCTCTGGACTCCCAAAAGGCTAGCACAGGTGGGTTGGAAAGTGACACAGACATGTCTGTGCTTCTCAAGCTTGGGCGTGTCTCGCGTCCTGGACTTCCAAAGGCTGGCACGGGCGTACTGGATATGGCACGGGCATACTGGATATGGCACGGCCTTGCCCTTCTTCTTGGGTTTGCAGTGATCCAAATCTTCCATATATTGAAGTGCAAGTTGTTCCGCATCACTATTATACTGCTGTTTCTAAGTTTTAATTTGTTACGTACAAATATATTAACTTTAATTGGTATTTCAAAAATATACATCTGTTAGTATTGCTATTGGAGATTTAACTAAACGTAGATGTGTAAAAGAGAAAATGGTTTTGATAAGAAAAAGTACGCCACATTATCTCACACTAGTTAGCTTTTTGACTCATAAACTTTTTTCTCTCTCTTGTCTGTTTGCTATTGTTTGAAATATCAATAACTCTAAAGCTGGGTGCAAAAACTACAAAAAAAAAATCCTTCAAACTTACAAATATCAAAAAATGCATTGTTTGCATTGTGTAGGACTCTACTCTATCTCTACCTATACCTTCTCTTTCTCTCTCAGATCATTCTTTTGTTTTAAAACTAGTAAATATATTGAAATTATACTTTTGCTACAATGTCAGCTCCTGCTCCCACATTGTCGCTGTTGATGAACTCAACCGCCCCTCCTTCGACCACCCCTATTACCCCTCCACCGACCACTCTCTCTGCACCACCTCCTGCTACTCCTACAGCACCTCCACAAACGACCCCATCTCCTCCACCATCACAGCTACTTCACCACTTTAGCCGCCACATCCTGCCCCCCTTGCCGCCTTCTACTCCTTCACCTTCTCAACTAACTCCTCCTCCATTGTCCACCTTTTATGCGTCTTAAACCATTTCATCTACCCCTACTCCGCCTTTAACAATGCCCTTTCCTCCTTCGCCTGCTAGTCCACCGTCGGCGAATTCCTCGAGGATATCAACAGGGTTGGTAGTGGGGATAACTATTGGAGGAGTGGCGATTCTTTAATTTTTGAGTTTATTATGTCTTAATTTGTTGCAGGAGTAAGAAGAGGAGGAACGATGATGAGGTTGGCTATTATATTCCTCTATCCAAAACATGCACAATTAGAGAGGGTGGAGAGAACAAACAAGAGAGAGATGGATCAATTTGTTTTGGATATGTAGGATTATTCAGGTGGCTTATTGAAAGATAAACTGCCACAAGAGATGGGGCAAGAGAGAAATACTGACACGATCAGGAGAGAGAAAATAGTTTGAGTAAAAAAAGTTGTAATTTTTACTGTTATAGCTTGATAGGCTTTTTTGCAAGTGTATGAAATCGCAAAAAAGTAATAAAGAGTGAATAAAATATTGTTCCCACGAAGATTGTATTCCAAGTACCGAAATTGTATTGACCTACTATTATTTAAATGATAATAAGAAGAATATAATCGAAGAATTTCAATTCAAGGAAATAAAAGAGAATGAAAAGAAATCGAGCAAGAATATTTGATGAAAAGAAATTAAGGATTAAAAGCAACTAGGGATTTTGACTTCACTTAATTTTATCCGATTTATTCTATTCGTTTGATAATCAATTTTAATTGTTCAAGTAGGGAAAACAACTTTAAAATCACTAACAAGCTCTCCCGCTATATTGTTAGCTATTTTAACCCGATTTAAATAAGTTTGAGTAAAAAAAAGGTTTGTAATTTTTTACTCGTTATACAGCTTTGATAGGCCTTTTTTGCAAGTGTATGAAATCGCAAAAAAGTATAAGAGTGAATAAAAAATAATTGTGTTCCGGTGGAAGGTAGAAGAATTGTGTATTTCCAAGTAGCGGAAATTGTAGTTTGACCTAGCTATTGATTATAAGATGATAATAAGAGAAACAATAAGAAGAATAATGGTAAAAATAAAGAAATAAAATAAAGCGATGAAAAAGAACTCAAGCAAGCAATTGTCGAAAAAAATCAAGGATTAAAAATTACTAAGGATTTTGACTTTACTTAATTCTATCAAATTTATTTTATTAATTTGATAATCAAATTTAATTGTTCAAAAATCGAACCAACCTTAAAATCGCTAACAAGTTCTCTTGACGTATTATAGCTATTTTAACCCAGTCAATTACCTATCTTCCGATAACGCAATCAAACATAAATTAAATCATTAAGTTTTATGGTTTTTTTATGAATTCATAATCTAAATTAGTTAACTTATGAAAATCCCCCATGAGTCAAACCATATAGCTTCTACATTAAGTTATTAATCCATGTAATTTATTACATTTTCCATATCAAAAACCTATCTCCCGATAGTGATAAATGAAATAAATTAATTCGGGAAAGAAACTCTGCTGGAAGCATTAAGTTCAATAATAAATTATAAATTATATCATGAACAAGGAAAAACAAATCTAATATTATAAATTGGAATCAAAATTAAGTTACATCAAATCCCTAGTATATGAATTTAATTCGACATAATAATTAAATAAAACTCAATTAAACTTGAAAATATTCTCATAATCAACATGAATATTAAAAATAAAACAAGAAGAGAGTTTACAAATAAAAACTAGTCAACAATTGGCTAGAGTGGCTTCCTTAAATCTTGACACCAACTTGAATACTTGAAGTCTTTAAGAGAGAGAAAATTATGTAGAAAATAATAGAACAAGATGTGGAATGCACAATGAATGGATTTGACCCCCAATCATGGCTAGTCTCTCTCTTTATATAGACTTTCTTTATATAGACTTTCTAAAATATCTTCGTATTCGTTTAGGAAAGTGAATCTCTATTGAGCAAGAAGTCTTTTAGAGATAGGAAACTATTTAGGCTTTGTATTTCTTTTTGATTAGGATTCTTCCAGCGTCTAAATACGATTTAAACGTGATTGGCACGTTAGAGAGTGTTTTGTGCAAGTCCATGCAAGCGGCACGGGCTAGAACTGACGTTCTTAGCCCAATGCAAAATATGGTCTTCAGCACGGCCGTGCGCTATCTTGCATGGCCGAGGCGTGCTAGACTTTGAGTCTTTAAAGTAGTTACAGCACGGGCCGTGCTTGGATGAGCGTGCTCAGAGATCGACAGCCTCTTGTAGCACGGGCGTGCTCTCTGGCACAGATTGGGCATGCTAGACTCTGAACCTCTATTAAATTTATCTTGAATACAGCACGGGGGTGCTGGATAACACGCCTAAGGCATGCCGGCCTTTTTGCTTAGGTACACTATTTTCTGGCCTTGTTTGCTTTAGGTACACTATTTTCTGTAGTTTTGGCTGTTTTTTCGTATAGGAAATGCCTGCCATAAATTCCCCAAGGGTCAAGTCAAGTGAAATGTGATTCAAGGAATCTTTAAACAAAAACACAAATAAAACTAAAATAAAACTAATTAAAGTAATTAAAAATACTAAAATTTCTAATAAAAATTATATTGAAATATTATAAAAATAACACCTATTAAAATTTCCCGAACTTAAACCATTGCTTGTCCTCAAGCAACGAAACTAAAAACAAAAGAAAAACGCAAGCTAAACAAACTAACAAAAGCTAGCTTAATATGGTTGGGAATAATTATTCTCAATTTCAAAAATATTAAAATCATTAACATGAGAATAAATCAAGTGTTTTCTATGCTAATTATATATTAACATGAGAATAAATCAAGTGTTTTCTATGCTAATTATATTCTAGCAAAAATTCAATTTTCAATAAAATACATTCCTTAATTTAAACATAATTTAATAAGATTTTCAATACCAATAATCATTCAATCTATGACAAATAGAATATGAATTTTGACAAAAATTATTTAACCTTTAAATAAGATGTTTAACAATATAAATTCAACATTCCTATAGGCAAAATTAGTAATCCATTTTGCACAAATGAAATGCACACAATTAGAAAGATCAGAAGGTCTTTATTTAGGTTGCAATGAGTTTTAGGGATATACTTTAACTAAACAAGGGAAAGGATAAAATGATAGACAAAGATCACAGAGAATGCATAATATCCGGACTTTCATTACATAAAAATTTTTTTTTTTCAAAAGAGAAATTACTATTGAATAATTTACTAGCACAATATTAGAGACCATTTTACAATGATTATTCTTATTAATATTAATATTTTGATAACAACTTCCTTGCTATAATTCTCCAAACTTGAATTTTGATTACTTTTTATTTGATGAGATGATCTTCTTGTTCTCTCTCTCTCTCTCTCTCTTTTATTGCTAGCATTAATGAATTAACTCTCCTTTTATTCTTTATATATATATATATATATATAATTCTTTATATAATAGCTATATATATTAAGCGTATAAAGTAGCCTACAACTCACAATTATACATTCCTTTGTACTTAGGGCGTAAGGATTTGGAACTTGGTTTGAATGGCTAGGTTAAACGCAAAGGTAAACCAATAAAACATTTGGATTATAGGCCTTCAAATTGGTTTAAAATGCTTTAAAGGGAATTTGTCTTACATTCTTGTACTTAGGGTAAGGATTTGAACTTGGTTTAATGGCTAGGTTAAACAAAGGTAAACAATAAAATTTGGATATAGGCTTCAAATTGGTTTAATGCCTTAAAGGGAATTCTAATTTGTTCTAAGAATGCCAAGGTTAAATAAATTTTGATTAAAACATACCAATATACCATAAAATGCACAAAAATCAGTATTCATAATCTTAAAAACAATTGGTTAAATTAAAGAATCATGTTAAGTTAAAAATTTAAATTAAAGCTTAAACATACTAGACTAGAAAAACAACTAAATTTATCATAAGTTACTAAATTATTATAATTTTCAAGCTTGCTCATAATTATTCCAACCATATTAAACTAATGAAATAAATAAAACTAAAATTTTAACTAAACTTTTCGTTCCCCCAACTTAATCTAGCACATTGTCCTCAGTGTGTGCAAAAATAAAACCATTTCCATTTCCCTAAACTTATCATATTTTATCAAAACAAGGTGCAAAAATAAAAATAGAGCTGAAAATACCTTACCACTATTGTACTGAAAAATACAATAATACTCATGGAAAATATTGGATGAGTGCCGGGCTAGATTCTGAAAGTAGAAGAAACTATAGAAAAGAAAAATGACAAAATATCCCACGTACTGAAAATAAACTAGAACAGTGTTCAAAACAAAATAAGACAACAGGAGTTGTAAATGACGAAAACACAAAAAATAAAAATAAAAAATAAAAAATAAAAAGGAAGCATTTTCACTTTGCAAGTGGTCGAGGAGAATAGAGAGAGTTGGAGAGGATTTTTGAGGAGGTATAGTGGGCGGTTAAGGCTTTTAAAAGAGAAGGGAAGACTTAGGGTTGGATTTGTGTGTGATCTCTGAAGTCAACTCGTCCTTATAAAAACTGAATCTGCAGTATGGCCTAGAGATGCTAGGTAGCACGGGGGTGCTGGGTAGCACGCCTGCCTATGCTAGAGCCTGCCTATGGCACTTTCAATTAATTATTAAGCCTGTTTAATCCTTCCTTGACCAGCAATATGAGTCTAAAACACCAAAATAAAGGAAAATAATGGTTTAAAGATGAGAAAAAATGAAAAATACAAATAAAAAAAATTACAGGGGAAAAGAAAAAAAATGATGGTTGCCTCCCATTAGTGTTTTATTTAAAGTCTTTAAATTTGACTTTTGAGAAGTTCATCAAATAACGGTTTTCGCCCATAGTATGTATCATGTAATATCACACATGGATCTTGGCTGAAAATACCCTCAAGATTGGCTAGTTTGAGAAAATTTATGCTCGTCTTATCAACAACACTTGGCTTCGAATGATGAACTTGGGGAAAGAACATCATTAGATCATGAAGAACACAATTTACTGAAAGTGGTATCATTGGAAAGAAAGGATCTTCCGATGCTGTATGTATAAAAACCACTAATGAGCTCAAATCAATTATTTCCTCATCCACCAATATTGCTTTCTGCTTGTCTTCATTTAAACTCTCACCTAATGCATCTTCTTGTTGTACCTTACTTTCTTCATTGTCATTAACAGTCATGTCTGAAAATAAGAAAGGGAGATTTAATTCGTCTTCAAAAGAGTTATATTCTTCACATGTAGGCTTTACTTCTTCTAAAGGTGCAATTTCCAATGAAATTTCCTCATAATCTAACTTGTACTCACCATCTTGATATCTATTAGCCATTAGGTTTACAAATTGCTCTCGTTGTACCCCCAAATTTTTCATTGTCTCTTGTTGGATCTTAAAACTCTTGTGAGTTTCATTCATAAATTCCATATGACATTTAGTGAGGGAATCAATCAAATCCTTAATTTCATTCTCCTTTTTCTCTTCATCCTTAAAATTTGGAGGGCCTTGGTGATTCCAACCCTACAGTGAAGGATCCAATGCCAATCTGTTTTCGCCCCTCTCCCCTATTCACACATTTTTTCTTGAGAGAGTTGAAATCCCTTAAAACCCCAAAAAAGGATCTCGGAAAACTATTTTTACTTGTTTTTATTGAAAATGGTGTTAAAACCTTTTGGGATCGCGGTGCCGATAAATCGGTCATATAAATTATTTTAGTCGCCACCCATTATTTCGGCAATGGGACCGTTTCAAATTTTAATTTATAAAATGACTCCATTTAACCCATTTTTTATTTAAGGCTAATTATTTGAAAAACTGGTCAGGCGTACCAAGTACAATTCTAGGTAAGATGCCTGTTTCGCAAAGTTTTAATTTATAAAATGAGTCATTTATAACGCGCATTTTTTATTTAGGCTAAATTATTTGAAAAAATGTCAGGTTCCATGGGCCGTAACTCAAGTACAAATTCTAGTAAGGGGAATTGGGTACGTCCGGGCGCCCATCTGGAGAGCCGATGCACGGAAAAGCCGATGCCCGGAAAACCGGCCTCTTTTAACCTAAGATTTCTAATTGATTTTATTTTAGAAAAGCCAAATTATTTAATTAAACTCAACCCGAATAAACCGAACCGAGTTCCTATATGGAAAATTAATTAATCGGCCCAATTAGGTTCATTCATTGCATTCATAATAAATTAATCATCACATTCACCATCCATCCACAATATAGCAAATATTATTAAAAGAACCGCTCTTGCCTTATGGTTAAAGACGGGCCACAAACCAGATTTAATAATATAATCAACAATAAACAATAAATCCTAAAATCTTATAATCATAGTAAATTAATTGATTTGATTTGATTAGTATTGACTTAGAAAAACAATGTATGCTCATGTATGTTGATATATCTGCTTATATTTTTGAATAAACATTAGAACATTTCAACTTAATGACTTGGATTAAAATAGCATAGGAAGATATTCTGGAACTTTAGGACAGTTCCGTCACGGAATCATGGCTGTTTCTACTGAAGAAAGGTCGCAGTTACGTGTAGTGACAGGTAACTCTTAATTATTATCCTAAGACGGAATTTTAAAAGCAGCGTTTGCGTCATGCAGCTGTTGTGTGCTGAGGTTGGAGAGAGGTGAAGCGTGTATATATAAGCTGGGTCTTGATGTAGTGAACAGTCGCATAGACGAAACGCGCATTAGTTACGCTGAACGGCCTTAGAGGTAGTGTATTGGATCTAGTCAGTCAGCGAGACATTTGTCGTATCAAAAAAGTTCTCACCATGATCGTCAGATTATATGTAGATGAGGTTGATGTGATCATTCGGCAGAAATCGCATGCAAGTTGATAAGCTATAAGTTTTTGAAGATAAAAATGTAGATAATAGCAGGTGGGTAAGTGATAGATATTGTAAAAGGGTTAAGAGAAATGAAATCGACTGGGCTGCGCACTAGCGAACTTTGCGTCACGCGAGTGGGTTGACCAGTCCGAGAGGTTAGATCTTTGGACTGAACCAGTTGTCGGTTCACGCAGGTAATGTAGCTGTCATGACGCAGCGCTCTGGTCATAACTTGACCTTTTCAAACTACTTTCTTTACGTGTTCTTATTTTGGTTAACAATAGTTTATCACACAACTCAGAAATGTTCAGAAAAGTGGGCGAAATAACGGTTTTAACCACATAAACAACTAACTAAATATACTATGAATAATGAGATTTTTTAACAAATAAAAGACTAAATGAAAAGAGAAGGTTTTTAAGGTGATATACCTAACCCCTGCAGATCAGGAATTGCAGATGCGCTTTGATTGACTCTCAGGGACACTGCTGTATTCACGATCGCAAGAGGACTGCAATATTGATCTATCACAAGTTTGCACAATAAACGTTTCTTTTTTCCGCTTTTCCTCTTATTTCTCTGTCTTATGTTCATACTTTTTTTGTGTATATATTTGTGAGTTTTAATTCTATGTATCTTAATGGCTTGATCTTTATCCTACAGAGGTTACTCACTGAGATTCTTGGGGAAGAAACCCTAGCCGTAAGTCAAAAAACCTTTTATGCTTAAAACATGCAAGTCACAGAGAAACATGAAGAGAAAAGGTTTCCTATTTTTAAACAAAAAATGGTTTGTATTTTACTATATGCGGTGAGGTGCAACAAAACAAAGCGTGCTCGACGCAGGTAGTAAGCTGTGTGACCGGAACGTCAAGCTGCGTGACGGAGCTTTACTTTTCGTACAGTTGCCTCGGTATACATACAACACATGTAGCAGTGCCGTTACAGAAACGGCGCCGCGGGCCAGAGGTGTCAGGGCCTGAGTTAGAGTTTGCGTGACGCAACTATGAGTTGCGTCACGCTAGGTGTAGTTGCGTGACGCAAGATCGGCCTAGATCGCGGGTCAGCCTCCTTTGGGTCGTTCGATTTCATTTTGGTTGCAAACACTTCTTTGGTTGCATCGTGATCTTTGTTCTTTATACCTCATACTCAATGCACGGGTTTAGGTGGGGACAAATAAAATCTACAGTACGTGCACAGTCTTGGCCCGCGCTCATAAATTTTAACATTATTGTATAGAATGATTAATTGTTAAGTGATTCGTGAATTGATCGCAAAGTCTCAAGACGACAGACTGCTTCGCAGATCTGCACAATTCATGGTCGGCCTCGAAAAGTCAGTTTGATTGGCTTGGGTGAAGAATGTTGAATTGATATATGAGGCTACCTCTTAGCTGGGTTGATTGGCTTTGGTCGGCTTCCACAGTCAGAGTCAAGTAGAGACATCCCTCGAGGACTGCGGATTTGATCGGGATTCAGCCTCGAAGGATGTCTGGAGTTTGATGAGAAAGTCTTACGAGGCTCAGATTTGATCAAGGCGACTCGAAGGGTGTTGGAATTATGAATCATGTGGACCACCCACTCAGCTCGATTATGATCGGGCTTAATCGGCTCCATCGCGATATCAGAAGAAGCGACTCACTCAAACGGAGCTCGGTTCGATCGGACCCGATAAGAGTGTTGGTTTTGCTCTGGTCAAACGTTCGCAATTGCAAGCATCATCTGACTGGGGAAGAGAGTTCAAACAGCTCGCGCATACTCATCATCACTAGTTTGGAGTTTGAAAATTGTTGTGCTGATTAGCTTTCAAAACGCAATGACGATCATCACTAATCGGTAAGACCTACATTGGCTCGAAAAACATCAGACCGGTTTTGGCCTGAAAACATGTTCAAGAGAAAAAGAGCAATATTCCAGTGGTACAAACAGACTTGCCTTTGTTAGTAACGTGTACAAACAGACCTTGCCTTTTGTTAGAAAAAATATTGGAACATCACACGTTCCCATGCATTAATTACGAAAAAGATTTGCATCAGGGCAAAAGATTATACTTTTGCCCCCCAGTCCGGCATTCCGGCCTAGGACCAAAATATTCACTTTTTTTTAGGCATATTTTTCAATATTTTATTGTTAATGTTTGGTTTAATCATTTTGCAAAAATTTTAGCAAAAATTGCAGAAATTTTAGCAAAAATTCTGACATAACAGATTTAACAAAAATTCGTTGTCTGCATTTTTAAGTATACCCCTTATGATACAGTGGTTGAAAGAAAACTTACCGGAGGGTGTAATTTGGGCAATTTGGTATTTCTGCCCCCTGTGCGGTGAGTAGACAAAATTGATGAAGTGTGCGAGCCGCGGTGAGTAGACAAAATTGATGAAGTGTGCGAGCCGCATACTGACGTCAAATTGCTGAAGTGTGCCATCATGGGCTTTTAAATGGGCCGTACGGGCCTATTGGGCTCAAAAGAAAATGACGGGCCCATTGCTTTGGGCTTAGAGAAATGGGCTTGGGCCCAACTGCTTACTATAAGTAACTTTCTTCTTAACCAATTCGTTTTCACTTATTTCTTCTTAACCAATTCGTTTTCACTTATCACAAACCCTAAGCAATTGAGAATTCTCTGAACTTTCAACTGAAAATGATGTCTCAAACCTCTGAGATCCCTGCTTCCACCTACACTCCGGAGATGGAGACTCTCAGGGCGCTACCGGATATCCCGACATTCAACGGCGAGCCGGTGCCGGTGAACCGGAACCCGCTGACCTCAGGGACACGACCGCTGCAGCTCCTCCCGTTGCCGGGTACCAAGTTCCCGGTGAGATACGAGACTAACCGGATGCGTGGCTTTCAGGCTAAGGTAAGTAAAATTTTCTGTAATTTTCTTGCTTTGATCCATAATTTTGTTGATGTAGTTGAATTTGTAGTCTGTGCATGCGTCAACAGTCACGTCACGCAGGAAGGAGTTGCGTGGCGCAACCGTTCCTGCGTGAACAGTTGAGTGACGCAGCTGTTCTTGATTGAACAGTTGTGTGACGCAACTGTTCGAGGCGCCAGAAAACCCTAGCTTGCCCTGAACTTAGGATTTATGCCTTTCACTGTGTTAGAAGCTTGATTTGTTGCTTGATTTATTTGATGAATTACTTGGCTGGTATCCTGTTTTAGACGGACTATAATTTTGTCCTGAAATTGCAGTGAAAATAACAAATCACAATAAGATTAGTTTAAATTTGAAAACTTGAAAATAACACAATCACAATAAGATTAGGTGTAATTTGAAACTCTGCGTACCTGCGACAGTTGCGTCACGCAACTGTTCTTTGGAAGAACAGTTTCGTGACACGACTGTTCGTCAACGAGGCAAAGCCTTGAGCAGTTGCGTGACACAACTGTTGAGATGCATGGCGCAGCTGTGGAGGTGCCTGGCGTATCTGTTCTCAGGATGCCAAGTTTTGAACAGTCGCGTGACGCGGCTATGGAGGCGCGTGGCGCGGGTGCTGAGGTGCGCGACGGAGCTGTGCTTCAGGGTGCAAAACTTGGGCAAAGTTGCGTGACGCAACTGTCGTGACACGGCTGTATAGTTGCGTGACGCGGCTACGGTTCAACCCGAGATTTGAATTTTTAATTTTTCTTGTCATAGAATAAAAATGAATAATTGTTAGTACAATATTTATTTAAATTGAATATTTTTTTTCTTACACAGGTTGATTTGGGCAAGGCCCGACAGGTTGATTTGGCAAGGCCCGCTCGGGTGGATCACACTGATGCATCAGCATTTGGGACTGCTGCTGGACCCGTACATTTGGCGAGCGTGCGGGTTTATTAGTTTGCACGGCTTTGGATTATGCTGCAGGACTTCGCCGCCACAGCTCTCGTTTTCCCGCCTCAGCTATGGCGCGTATATGCGCGTTGATGGAGCTATGCGATACGCGTTGATGGAGCGGTGGAATGACTGCACTCACACTTTTGTTTTCGGGTTTGGCGAGATGACCCTTACGCCGGTGGATTATGCTACCATTACTGGCCTCCGCTTTATCGGTCCGGTTCCCTGACTGGATGCTCGGTACCAGACGGCTACTTTAGGAGCTCAGCTAGTCCGCTCTCTGCTCGGTGTGATCACACAGACTAGATACACTACGCAGGGATGCGTGTCGTACGAGGTAGTCTATCGGTTCTGAGCCGAAAGTATCAGGACCGGGCTGGCGGCTTAGAGGGAGTTGCCAGTGGAGGCCCGACCTGCTGCACCCACATATACTCGAGAGGAGAGGGACCAGGCTGCTCGGTCCTTCCTCTTCTACATCATATCGTCCCAGCTGATATGCACCTCCCAGAATAAGGGAGACCCGGCGGTTCTAGCATGCCTGAGGGACTTGAGTCAGGTCGGGTCCTTCGATTGAGCCACCTTAGCTTTGGCTCATCTCTATCACGGTCTGGATGTCTGGACCCGTGGTAGCAGTGAGTCAAACTGGTTGTTTATCCGCCCTCTGGAGGTAACAATCTTTCACTCTTCACCTTCTTCTTTGTCATTTTCAACTGTTTAACTGTTCACTGACATCACTGTAATCTTCACTGCAGGTATGGGCTTATGAGTACCGTATCTACCCAGGCGGTCCGAGCGGTGACACTCCTATTGAGTCTAGGCGGATCCCTCGTTATATGGCCCATTGTCACCATACTTATTCCAGTGGCGAGGACCCCGAGTACTGGAGGAGCTTCCTTAACGACCGGGAGCCGTCTGATGTAAGTACAAAAATCCCTGAACACGTAGTTTAGCTTTCTTCCTTCTTTTATACTGTATAACCGCTGATTCTTTTATTCTTTTGTAGCTGTTTCTGACTCCGTGGGACTGCGATGCCTGGAGGACCTATCCGGGCCGTGAGGTGGCAGAGCTGCATACCCGATCGAGGGTTGGCAAAGAGCTGGCCTACCCGATGCGAGGTTTCCTGATCGCGGGGAGTACTGGGCCTGATCGTACTGATTCTCCGGCGGAGAGAGAGGGTTTAATGAACATCTGTCGACGAGTGGCCCCCAGCGCAAACGGCGGTGCCTCAAAATGCTCCTTTCCTCGTTGCACAATGTGGCCTATTGGAGGGCTGACCTGGAGGAATCTGAGGGTGGAGTATAGGGGCCTACTATCAGCCTAACCTGATTTTCTAGTCCGCTGGCCAACTTTCCCTGTCTACTTTTCCTGCCTCTGGATGCAGGCTCAGCTGATCCTAGAGAGTTCCTTGAGTAAAACCGCAGGTGACTTTCTAGTCTTCATCTCATTTTATCATCATTTTTTGTACATGTCTATTCGAAACTGATTTAATATTTCTTTCTCTGTGACTTATCGCAGGAGTGGAAGACAAACATAGAAGCAGCCCATTACAGAGCAGAGGCAGCAGCTGAGGCAGGGCTGCGGGTTGCTGGCGGCCAGGCAGGCGGGAATTATACCGGGCGATGTACCATTGCCCACCTGCCGCATGGAGGTGGTGCCCTAGGATCCTGATCTGGGTTCTGCGGGTCAGGCCATCAACTATTCTGCTGACCTCAAGGCGGGCTCTCCCATTACCGCAGCTGGATCCTGAGCATGGGGCACACACGTAAGTAATAAACCATATATTTACAAGTTAAGGGATACTTTACCTGAATGAGTCCCTTATAGAACGTCTTCCAATGTTTGCAAGGTGCCTGCTCAGAGATACTTGGAGATTTTGGCCAGAGGTTCAGCTTTGCTCGGTTTTACATTTCGCTAGCGCTCTAACTGACCGAGTGGCCAACGAGAGGTATGCATGATTTCCATGTGTTTGCAATTTTCTTTATTCTTTTTTACCTTTCTTACATATCTTCTATTTTTTTTGTACAGGACTTGGAGATCGAGAGACTATGGAGGCATCAGTGCTCGCCAGTCTATGCGCTGTGAGGCCGACTCAGGTGGAAGGTGGACGGCTCCGGGACAGAGGTTGAGTAGAGCGGAGGATCCCTTAGACTCCTCTGATGAAGGAGATGATGGCTGTTTCGTGACGCACCAACCATACATACCACCCTCAGAGGCGGCTGCTTCGTAGACCGATGCCGTAGGCGACGGTGAGCACCATAAACCCGTGTCTCAGCCCATTTTGGTACAGTTTCTTTGAACATTTAGGTAGTTTTTGCTTTGTTTTTTTAGGAATGATGTGCTTACAATTAATACTATTTTTTAATGATATTCATTTACCATTTTTTTTTTTTTTTACATATTTTGCTGTTAATTGACATTGTCTTTATGTGTTTGTGATTTTGCAACTGTGAGACTCATTCCTGCAATAACAAAAATACAAACACAACAAAACCAAGAATAAGGTGTCCATATATTCCACAAAAAGTGGTCCACTCTTGGTTAGCAGTGCATGAACTGAATTGATTAGCTAAATGAATAAACGAAATAAAATAAAAATAATAAAGAATAAAGTAATGAACCTAAAATGAATACGACAAAACAAAATCAAATTAATCTAACAGAAAGATGCGAGTCGTGATACTTACCTAATGGAGCGCGGCGGTTAATGTGGTCATTAAAAAACGTCAACCTCTTATTGCTAAAACCGTCCTCTTATTTAATGCGGTGGTTTGTTTAAAGTGCTCACCAACCCGAGGCAGTCCCATAGCACGAATACCTTTCAACTACGCATTGACAGTGGATAATCAAGTCGAGTAACTGATGATTGCTGTCCGTTCATGTCGGGTCCTTTACACTTTATAAATCAGGAACTTCTATCTTAATCTTTTGACTTCCAGCAATTCAATAGCAGAATCATGTTTTCTTAACTAACTTTTTTCACGATGGCTTTCCAGAAGAAACCAAGTTCATCCCTTGTCCAATCCATACCTACACGACTGTATCAATGGCAAAATTCTCCTATTGAATCAACTCGTTTGGGCTGAAATATTTCAAAGACTTAAAACCGACAATGCGGCTTCATTGGTCTTGGCTTTGTTACTCATTTTAATCGCGTAACCACCCATGGTTTTCCGGTTTGAAGACTCTGAAGTAACTCCGACTTTATAAGGAGATGTGGTGCCGTGGATGGATCATCATCACGAACCAAGATGAAACTCCGGCTTTACCTCCAGGTCCTAGGTATTGATCTAGCTGAGATTTGTGGCCCTGTGTTCGGTTTAACCTTCCTGGATGGAATAAACCATGATAAGGCCTTCCTTGGAGCCTTTCTTGAGTAAGGGTTCTGTCCATGGATCTAGATCCTCTTGGATTCGAGCTTGCTGGTGTCTTGCTGTTGATGTGTATGACCATGAAGAATCGGCCAACGCTGGGAATGTGGAGATTTTCAACTTCTTGCCAATGATGTTCGTGACATGCATGGTAAATCATCACATAAATCTGTTCTTCTATGATGAATCATGGGAGAGACAATGTGTTACGGTAGAGCGATATCGCCCTTGAGCCACATCACCACTTCAATGGTTCATACATACACTGGTTGTTCCAATGTTTATTCGCAACCCTAAGGCCTTGGACAAGTTAAACCTGATCTCTTCCGGTCCCAGCGTCGTTTTATTTCCAACTATGAACCTGCAATATTCATCTCGGTCTCGAAGGACCTATCGATTTTGGGGATTAGCCCTACAATTCGGTGGACTTGTCCTTAGGTGGAGGATCAGACTGGTCACCACCCGCAAGTATGAACCTCAATTATTTGTTGTAATGCCAATCCTAGCACCGTTCCATGGCCTATTTTTCCCAGATAGGACTCAACCGTCAGTAATGGGAATGATACAGGCCGTGTTCAGAATCCACATACCTTTTAAAAGTGGTCTCATAAGCGCATCTGTTGACCAAGTGTTTGGCTGATCAGTTGCGAGAATACGAATCCCAGGTATTTTGGATGAGGAACGATGCAAGGAACACTGTGACCATGCAATATGTCAAACATGGTTTTTATACCCCATGGATGATATCATATCTGATGAAAGTTGGCCTCTGCTGATAGGTCCCGTCTAGATAAAATGTTGTTTGGTTGTGTTTTTCTGTCTCTTCTATGCTCAGGGCCACGAGCTTTTAATTTAAAGGTGGTATCTGCTTTTCCTTTCCTTTTTTAATTAAATTGATTCGATGAACTCTGTTTATTAATTTCGGCTCTCTGCACATATGAATCACAAAAGACAAATCCTTTTTTCGACATCATTTGTTGCGTTGTTTTATTTTGGGCCTCCTGCTCAGAGGTTAATAAATGAAAGCTCAATAAAAGGAAACTGACTTAATTCTTAAAGAATAAAAGATTACAATTTGTTGGAATGAAAAGAATGTGGTGACTAATTTAGTTACTGCACATAATAGACAAATAACAATGTAACTTCTTTTATATCATGGCATGAACCTATATGAGTCTAAGGTTTATTCATGGTTTTATAATTGATCTTTCGGGGAAATCACTGAGAAAATGGTGCTTTTGTCTATCTGATCAAGGTGTTTAAAAGAGTTCATTGTTTAGGCAGGACCAAACACGCACAGAGACATATTTTAAACAGATGGGTCGATCTTGATCAAATAACGCAGAGAGGGAGTCCTTGCATTCTTTGACCATAACCACGGAAACAAAAGTAAATTTTGAAATTCACCCTTTAATTAATCTTACTTCTTTTCAAACATATACAGAAGTGAGGAAATTTTATATCTAACTGTACAATGGTCATTTTGCTCAAACTATTGCGATTTTTTACTATTTCTCCTTCGAGTCAAGGTTGGATCGGTGTAGAAGCACCAAATCGCTAATCTGTCCACAGCCACACGCCATCTCAGGACATGGCACTCATATACGCATACTATCACATTAAGCACAACACGTTGAAATGCCGAAAATTCTGGTTTTATTATTATATCATGTCTAGGAACTTTTGCTAGGGCGCCCTTTTCGGGTTTTCAACCTAGGCGAGCTTAATTGCTTGCCTAAGCCACCGCATCCGGGGTTTTCCAACTTAGCTTATTTTTTTTTTAATCAAATCATCATTCAGGCATATAATCTTTTTCTATTTGGTCGCTGGATTGACAATTCTGTTGACAGACTTTGCCCTTCCATGGTGAGTCAGTTCAGTGGCGCCTTTATGTTTTTAATAATTCATGAACTCTAAACGGTCATGCTAGTTATGGGTTTAAATTGTTCCACAGGATGATTCTGGCTTCGTGAATCCAATAATCTGATCAATACCAAATCTCCAGTTCTCTAAAGCCTTGGATTGTAAGCCGTTTTGTTATACGAAATCGCAGAATCACTTCTTTTTCTCATCTGATCTGGAACAAGGCATTCAGTCTTTCTTGCCTCTAAAGAGCGCTAGTCTTCAGATACTCTTCTTGACTAATTCTTCCTCGGTCAGACCAGCTTCTCTTCAAAAACCTGCTAGAGAGACTATTCTTTTGGTGTTCTAGTTTCGTAAAACTCAGGGCAGGTCCATTACCTATCGAAATAGTTTGAAGGGAGAGGGCTCCATTTACTGGTTTGAAGGGTATTCGCGATGCGCCCAGATGCGCTGAGAAAGGAAGGTTTCTCACGAGCCTACAGCTTGCTGTCGCCTATTCACACATCTTCGACAGGATAACTGTCTTTTTTGATCTCCATGTATTCGAAGCTTCTTACGGCGCGCATATGAGCCTGAGTGGCGATAGGAAGTAGAAAATGGGTGATGGCTAACACCTTATATCTTAAAGCAAATTGGCCAGTATCATCTGCTTGAAAATAGAGAAGCTCATATATGTGTACTTATGTGATGGGGCACACCAGAGCGCAGACATAAAGTGAGTTCTGTTCTAATGAGATCTAGCCATGTTTGGCGTTTAAGGTTTTGTAAGACTGAGCTGCATCTCTAGAGAAGTAGTCAAACTGCAACATATATAACTGATGGTCGTTCCGATCTGGGCATGGTGAAGATCTTTGCCGGATGACGGATCTATGCCCCATGCAAGAAAAAGGCCCAAGAAAGAGTGTCAGGAATGGAGTTCCAACAGCAGTAAGTGGCTTTTAGTTGTCGATGATTATTGGGCAAGTTTAACATATACTGCACATACTAGAACACAGTCACCTTCCATCTGCATCCATTGCCTCCCTGATTTTTCTTACTAGGCCATGCCGCTTTAAATGAGTACCGCAAACATCCTTCATGGAGCTTTCCATTAATGTCTTCTCTTCTTCAATTTTTACTCACGCATCTTAGGCAACATCCATCCAAGCTTTCTATAAGAGTTCACCATAGGCCAGACCATAATTTCAAAGCCATTTTTTCTGAGAACCGTGTCTTATCGTCGCATGCATCAGATAAAAGTACCATATTTCATATACCTCAGAAGTATCTAAATATAACCAAGGGTTCTTCCTTCTGATTCAACCTGGTTCACAAAATTGGTTCTTCAATAAGCACGGGAATATTTGCCGGCGGTAATGATAGAATGGCTTTTTTGTACTTGTTTCTCAATTCTTGCCAAGCCCGATGCTAAATTTGCCAAGGCCATCTGAATTCTGTTTATAAGGTTCTTCCTATGTGAGCGGAACAGTGATCATTTGTCGAATTTGCTGGCCTTCATATCAATCAAAGTATCGAACATAAGGCTTTCAGTCTTTCTTCTTCCTAGCTTTCCATCTCTCTCGTTTAGCATGTCGATAACCAATAACGAATCTCCTATTACTCGAACCTCCCTTAAGCCAGAGCGAGAGTGAGGCTTCCATCATGATGCACCGCTGCTAATACTCAGTCCGCATGTTATGTCTAGTTGACCGGGCGAACTAACCGGTGCCTCTGCACATGTGTGGTGACGATGCATTAGGCGGTGAAATACCCAAGCTCTGGCTCCCTTTCTGTTTGGCTGATCCATAAAGTTAC
>NW_023591416.1:5384506-5425028 GCF_014843425.1 Jatropha curcas | reverse complement strand
AAGAGAGAGAATGGGGAACAACCCAGCACTAGAACACCCACTTCCCCAAAATCAGTAACAACTATCTGCCCCCGTAAGTCCCTTCAGTCGGGTGGACTCATCAACGCAATCGAAAAGTGGATTGCCAGAAGCAAAGTTGTATTGCGCAGAGCCGATGGGAAAGAATAGATGGTGTGCAATGTTGAATATATGGGATGGAACTGCGCATGCGATGAAGGAAGGGAAGATGCCCAGTAAAAATAGAGATTTCGAGAAGAGCATTAAACGGTGAAGTGGGCGAATGTGCCAGAAAGATGAAGACGACAAAATCCAGCTTCACAATCCAAAGCGTAGCTGATCAAGAAGAGCAGATGGTATTATAGCAGCGAAGAGACGTGAATCGAGGTAGGTGTCCCAGAGCTTAACCCAGTGGGGCGAGATACAATCCCGATAGCATGTGCAGGCTAAGGGAAAGAAATGCTGCTGATGGAACGAAAAGAAAGCACAAGAGAAAAGGCGGGAGAAAGACCAAAAGAAAAGAAGAAAGAAGAGGAAGTAGTGAAGGTGCAGAAGAAACGTCGAGGTAGGTGGAGCAGTCAAAACCAAGCACCAGTGGTTGAAACCGCCACGTTCAGTATTGAGCCATTGCAAGAGAACAAGAGCAGATATTTCATTGTGGGATTTGCTGATAGCATCCAAAGGAAGCAATAGGAGATCCTTACTTAGAAGCCATAACTTGTCAGAGGCCTGCTCGGATTCATGAAGTGTTTGACCATGATCAACGTGCACAGCGTAGAATTGGGCGAGTCACTTTGCTTTGTGACTCGGACCTCCACCAGATTAGGAAGAAATCACTTTAAAAGCCATTATACATTCAGATTGCCGGTTACTTGGGCGTGATACCCGGAACGTAATGGTGGATAATGGATGCCCTATGTGTGTGCCCGTTGAAGATGCTATCCCAAGTTTAAAAAATTGAAAAGAGTCAGAACTGAACGCATCAAAAACATGGTGGTCAAGCTTATGAACAACACTATGGCGGAATGCCAAAAAAGGAACTTTTAGAGGCGAAGATATCCACAGGGGGCTTGTAGAAGCTGGGTAAGATGTGGTTGGCTTGATATTTTTAGCCAACTATGGCTCTTTTGGTTGGAAAAAGGCCCTGGCTCCATCCTTTTTAGGTGCAGTTCCGTCTACCCTGCACAGAAAAAGTGAAGATTCTGGGGTTAAACGGATGTGGTGACAGTTAAACGGCAAGAGGAATCTGAATGTGGCAACAGTGGAAGGCTTAGAGGTGGCGATTGCCGTTAATCGGGTTTTAGGTGGGCAGTAAATTGATGCGCTACCAGTGAGAGCAAGAGTGCGGTAAATAGAATGAGTCCTTTTTCAAAGGAAGATGATGAAAAGATGCAGTGGCAGTATGTGCAAAGGGTTAGGCCGGGAGCTGCAAGGAAGGTTTTGAGCCTCTCTCATCGACATTTGGATAGCAAGACAGACAACGGGCTGGGAATATTCTGAGATAGGAAAGAAGGAAAGGTAACGTAGAATCCGGTCGTCCCAGTTAAGGGCCAAATTTGAAATCATATCTTCTTTGTCCCAACAAGCCGCAGGAGAATTTCCAGAGTAGGGAAGACTACCCCGGGTTTGGAGATATTAATGACAGATTAGTGAGGAAAACTGATCAATCGCCCGAACCTTCCTTGGAACAGCTGCGTGGCGAACAGAGTTTATAGCTGGGTACTGAGCAAGTAAGCACTGAATCTGAAGTGGTCCGAATAAGATATCGAGTTTGAAGACTTTTTGGGGATTGGGATGGAAGCTTCCAAGATGGTGCAAGAGCAGAAGGCCAAGGCACGGATCCTCCAATCGGTATTAGCTGTTGAAGATGCCGAAGAGGCAGAGAGGAAGGTATTGAAGATGAAGCTTGCAGAGGAGAAAGCAGAAGCTACCCTGGAAGAAGATGAAGACGCAGATGCAGATGAAGTGATTCAAGCAATAAAGAATACTTGTAATGAATGTATTGAGCAGGCAATTAATCCTGTATTTTACTTTTTCGATGTTTGTTTTGAGAACAATATGGATGGTCTTCCTCTTTTATTTCAATCAATGGAAGTGAACTTTGACTATTTGTTTTCTTGTTTTCCTGATTGTCATGATTGTCACGTTCATTGCATATGATTAACCACGCACATATTTGACATAAAATGCATTGCATCATTTTTGCATTTAACTTAAGCACACTGGAAATCCTAAAATAATTAGAATCGGATCAGACTTTAAACCTGAGCTTAGACAGGAATCTTCAAGAATGGCATTAGAAAAATTCAGAGGTATTTGCTCTGGAAGCTAACGCGACATGCCAGGAATCGACAAGATCATAGCAGAGCACTTCAATTCCTACTGATGTTGGGACCCCCAGTGTTAAGTCCAGTGAAAGCAGAAAAGGAGACGGGTCAGACCAGAATGCAAGATAAGATCAAAAGCTGAAAGTCCGAGCAATTGGATGCAGGATTCTTAAGAAAAGTAGTACACTATCCGAATGGTTGGCCAAATATAGTCCCTGTGCTGAGAAAGATGGAGGATAAGGGTCTGTGGGTCGACCTACAAGGGACCCCTGAACAAAGCCTCGCCTAACAATGAACTTTCCACTTCCGCACATAGAATGTTTTGATCGACAGTGCGCCAACGGAATGGGAGTGTATTCTATCATGGACGGATTCTCGGATACAACCAAAATATGATGGCCTTAGTAGAACAAAGCACCAAGACGGCCCTTCCACCACAGGATTCGGATAGAGTAATGCCATTTGGACTGAAGAACGCCGGGGCAACATACCAGAGAATGGCTACAACATTATTTCATGATATGATCCATAAAGGACTAGAAATATATGTAGATGACATGGTGATCATGACAAGAACATAGGAAGAACACGCAAAGATGCTGGAGAAGTTCTTTGCACGGGTCAAGCAGTATAACTTGAGACTCAATCCCAAGAAGTGCGTATTCGGAGCAACGAAAGGGAAATTGTTAGGTTTCGTTGTAGGACCTAACAGGATTGAGGTTGACCCCGACAAAATAAAAGCCATTCAGGATATGGAACCGCCAATGGCCGCAAGAAGCAGAACGTCAGGTAAGAGCTTTCTTGGGTAAAATTCAGTCATCAGCAGGTTTATTTCGAGGTTATCCACCTGTGCTCCAATTTTCAAAGCTACTGAAGAAGAGAATCAGCCCAGTTAAGTGAATGAGGACTGCCAGAAGCCTTTGACCAACATAAAGAAAATACCTGATGAATCCACCCGGTGCTTAGTTCACCAAACCAGAGAACCTTAATCTTGTATCTATCTATAGAAGATGCAGGAGTGGAGCAATGTGGTACAGGCCGGGACGCCGCTGGAGTTAGAAAGGCAATTTACTACATTAGCAAGAAGCTACTGCCTATCGAAGAGAAGTACAACATGGTGGAGAAAAACGTGTATCTGGCAAGTAGTATGGTCGATAAAGAAGTTGAGGCCTTACTTTGATTTCCTTCAGGGTCACTCTTCGTTTCCAAAAATTGATCCTCTGAAGTATTTGCAGAGAATGCCTACCTAGAAGGACGGTTGTCTAAGTGGTGTTAATTCAGATGTCGATGCAGAGTTTGTAACGAAGAAAATGGTCTAAGGCAGGGCCGTGGCAGAGTTCCTAGCTGAAAACCCAATTACAGATGACGAACCATGGGAATTGGAGTTTCCAGACGACCACTTGCTGTGTATCGAAACAGGGGTCTAGAAATTGTACTTTGATGGGTCAGCTAACAGAAATGGAGCCGGAGCTGGTATTGTAATTGAAGCACCTAATGGTGAGGTCACCACAATGTGCAAAAGATTGTTGCTCCCGGTCACTAACAACATGGCTGAGTATGAAGCGTGCATCATGGGAATGGAAGCCCTCCTTGCATCTGGCGCTAAGAAGGTCGAGGTAATAGGAGATTCATTATTGGTTATCAAACATGCTAGCGAGAGATGGAAAGTAGAAGAAGAAAGATTGAAGCCTTATGTTGAGTACTTGTTGAAGAAAGCAACACTATTTGACAAGATCACTTTCACTCACATCACATAGGAAGAACTTATAACAGAATTCCAGATGCCTTGGCAAACTTAGCGTCGGCTTGGCAGGATCTAAGCAAAGTTCCGAAAAAGCCATTTATCATTACCGCAGCCAATATCCCGTGCTATAAAGAACATTTTGTGAACCAGGTAGAGTCAGAGGAAGAACCATGGTTGGAAGAACCATGGTTTACGGATATTCTGAGGTATATGAAAGACGGCACTTTTTCTGATGATGCGACAAAAGAAGACCGCGCGGTTCTCAGAAAAATGGCTTTAAATTATGTTATGGCCGACGGTGAACTCTATAGAAGAGCTTGGGATGGGATGTTGCTAAGATGCGTGAGTAAAATAGAAGGAGAAGACATAATGAGAAAAGTCCATGAAAAAGTCCATGAAGGAGTTTACGGTACTCATTTAAGCGGCATGAGCCTAGTAAGAAAAATCATGAGGCAAGGTTATTTCTGGATGCAGATGAGATGGAAGGTGACTAGTGTTAAGTATGTGCGTCATTGCAAAGCTTCCAATATCATGACAAATAAAGCCACTTACCTGCTTTGAAACTCCCACCGAACAACTCCTTCTTGGCTTTTTCTTCTGCATGGTGGCAATAGAACGTCATCGGCAAAATCTCGCCAACCACATCGAATGGGCCATTCAGTATATATTGGTTGCAAGTTTGAACTACTTCTCTAATGGATGAGGCTCAGTCTAACAAAACCTTAAACGCCAAACATGTGGCTTAGATTCATTGAACAGAACATTTTTCTGTCGGGGCTATGGTTTCCCCCATCACATATTACAGGATAATGGCTTCTCATTTTTCAAGCAGATGTTGGCCCAGTTGCTTTATAGATATAAGGTTGAGCATCACCCATTTCTTCCCTTATCGCCCGCAAGCCTAATGGTGCAGTAGGAGCTGCGAAAATAGGAGATCAAAAAGAATCCCTGTCGAAGAATGTGTGAAAGGGTACAGGAAGCTGGCTGAGAAACTTCCTGGGGGCATCGCACTACCTTCAATCAGTGAATGGAGGCCTCTCCTTTTGGAACTTGTATATGGAAATGGAGGCATGTGATTACCGATAGAGCTCGAAAAGAAGTCCTCTCAGGGTTTTTTGTAGAAGCTGGTACTGACCGAAGGAAGAATGGCCCAAGAAGAGGTATAAGATCTAGCGCTCTTAGATGGAAGAAGACTGAAAGCTCGATTCAGGATTCAGATGAAGAAAAAGGAGATTGCTCGTTTCTACAACAAACGGGTAACAAATCCAAGGGCTTTAAAAGAACGGAGATTTGGTATTAGATCAGATTATTGGATTCACGAAGCCCAGAATCATCCTGGTGGGAAGTTTAAACCAACTGGCATGGACCCGTTCAGATTCAAAAGTATTAGCAAAAGGCGCCGCGAAATTAGTCACCATGGAAAGGGGTAAGCCTGTCAACCGAATTGGTCAATCAGAGAGGACCAAATGAAAAGATTTTATGCCTGAAATGATGATTTTGATTAAAAAAAAATCAGCTAAGTTGAAAACCCGAAAGGGCGGCTTAGGCACGAATTAAGCTCGCTAGGCTGAAAACCCGAAAGGGCGGCCTAGGCAAAAGTTAGAGCATGAATAAAAATAAAAATAAAATAAAATTTTCGGGATCAACGTGTGGTGCTTCGTTTAAATGCGGAATCCATGCCATGCATTCGTGACAAATTTGTGATTGGTTATTCAACGCCATCAACTTGACTTGAGGGAGAATAGGAAACCGAATAGTTTGAACAAACGACCATTGTATTAAAATAAATTTCCTCTACTTCTGTATAGTGTTGAAAAGAAGTAAGATCAATAAAGGATTTGAATTTCAAAAATTTTTCTTTTGTTCCGGGGTTATGGTCAAAGAATGCAAGACCTTCGTCTCTGCTTATTTGATCAAAGATAGACTCATCTAGTTTAATATGTTCTGGCTGTTGGTCCTGCCTAAACAATGAATTCTTTCAAACATTGGTCAGAAGGACGAACACCATTGTCTCAGTGATTTCCCCGAAAAGATCAATATAAAACCATGAATAAACCTTAGTACTCATATAGGTTCATGCATACATACTCATATAGGTTCATGCATAATAAAGAAGTTTACATTTTGTTATTTTTGTCTGATTTGTGCAGGTAATGAAAATAGTCACCCCATTCTTTATTCACTCCCCAAATGTAAGCTTTTATCTTTACAGAATAAGTCTATTTCCTTTTATGAAGCTTTCATTTATTACCCGAGGGTAAGGAGCCCAAATAATTAACACATGCAAACGATTTCAAAAAGAAAAGATTGTGTTTTCTTTTTGGTTGATTCATGTGTGCAAGAAGAGCCCGGATATTTATAAAGGACAGAAGATCATCGAGGATCATTAATGTTAAAAGGAAAGCAGATACTATTAAATAAAAGCTCATGCCTGAGCATAGAAGGATATAAAAAGCAACAAACAACAGTTTAATTCTAGTGGGGCCTATCCGCGAGAGGCCAATCTTCACAGAGCATGATAACATCAGTCATGGGGTAAAGAACCAGTTGGCAATATGCAGGTGTCATTGGTGTCCCTGCATGTTCCTATCATCTATAGTACATGGTGTCTCGATTTTGCCAAACATCAGCCAATTGGTCAACAATCGCGGTGTTATCAGACCACTTTCAAAGTTATGGATCTGGGAACACGCTGTATCATCCCATACTGACGACTGATCCTATCTGGAAATAGGCCATGGACGGTCTAGACTGGCATACAACACATAATTGAAGGTTCATACTTCGAGGCCAATCTTCACAGAGCATGACATCATCATGGGGTAAAGAACCAGTTGGCATATGCAGGTGTCACGGTGTCCTACATCGTTCCTTCATCTAAGTGCATGGTGTCTCGATTTTGCCAACAGTTAGCCAAATTGGTCAACAGATGCGGTGTTATCAGACCACTCTCAAAGTTATGGATTTTGGGAACACGCTGTATCATCCCATACTGACAGCTGATCCTATCTAGTAAATTGGCCATGGAACGGTCTAGACTGGCATACAACACATAATTGAGGTTCATACTTCCGATTGTGACCAATCTGATCCTCCACCAAGGACAACGGTCAGAAATCGAAAATCTCCAATTCCGGGCTGGCGATTCTTCATGGCATACACATTCAACAGCAAGAAGTAGCAAGCTCGAATCCAAGAGAGATCTAGATCAATGGAGACACCCTACTCAGGAAAGGTTCCAAAGGGAAGGCCTTGATCGTGTTTATACCATCTAAGGGAGGTAAACGGGACACAGGGCCACAATCTCAGCTAGATCATACCTAGACCGTAGGGGCTAAAGCCAGAGTTCATCTTGTTTGGAAGATGACCATCACGGCACACATCTCCTATGTAGGTTCGGAGTACTTCAGAGTCTTCAAACCGGAAAAACCAATGGTGTAGGATTGAAATGAGTAAACAAGCCAAGACAAAAACCATGGTCGGGTTTTTTAAGTCCTTTGAAATAGTTTCAGCCAACGATAAGTTGTTCATAGGAGGAATTCGCCATAGGTGTCCGGGATGGATTTGAACGGAAGATGAAACTTGGTTTTCTAAGGCCATGGAAAAAGGTTATTTAAGAAACTGATGCTGCTTTGGAATTGCTGGAAGTGAAGTGAGACCGTAAAGGAGAAAACTCTATTTATGAAGTGTAAAGGACAATGAACGAAGCACCATCATTACTGACTTGATATCTACTGTCAATGGTATGGAAAGATATTTATGTATGGACTGCTCGGTTGGTGAGCACTTTAAACCCGGCATTAATCAATTAGAAAGGACGGTTTGTAACAATAAGGAGGGTTTGAATCTTTATGAACCGCATTAAAGCCGCCCTGCCAGGTAGAGTTCTAACGATCCACTCTGTTTAGGAATTGATTTTTGTCGCATTTCATTTTAAATTCATTATTTTATTCTTTATTTATTTTCATTTCATTTCCATTTACTTACTTATATAAATCATGTTTGAATTGACCGCTAACAAGGTGGACCACTTTTATAAATAAATGGGACAACCGCTATTTTGTGTTATTATGTTGTGTTTTATTTTTGGCAGGAATACAGGTCTCACAATTGTAAAACATAAACACATTATGATAAGTGTTAAAAAGCAAAATATTGTAAAAATATAAATGATATTATAAAAATAGTATAACTGAACAACCATCCTAAAAAAAAAACTACTAAAATGTTCAAAATGTTCCAAAATGGCTGAGAACACGGGGAGTGCTACCGTCGCCTACGGCTTCGACCGGCTCGGACCAGCAGCCGCCTGAGGGGGTGGAGATGGTGGTGCGTCATCGGAAGAGCCGTCATCATCCTCGTCAGAGGAGTCCAAGGGGATCCCCTCTACCTCCAACCTCATCCGGAGCCGGTCCACCTCTGCCTGGAGTCGGCTCACAGCACTAGACTGGCGAGACTGAAGCCTCCGCAGTCGCCCGATCTCCAGATCCTGTAAAGACAAAGGTGTGTAAGAAAAAATAAGCAAAGAATAAAGAAGAGTGCAAAGCACAAGAAAATCATACATACCCGCTCATGCCGCTCGGAGTAGAGTCGGCCGATGAAGGACCGGGCGAACCCAAACTGCTGGCACAGCTCCTGGTACCTCTGGGCCGGCACCTGCAAACAAAAAATTAATTCAAAAGCTATTCAGGTAAAGTGCTCTTAACTTTGTAAATTCCGCTTACAACTCACATGTGTAGTGTGCTTAGGGTCCAGCTGCACTGGAGGAGGAGCCTGCCGGAGATCAGCAGGAATGATGATGCCCGATCCCAGGCCTAAAGGGTCCAGCACCACCTCCATAACCAGTGGGAACGGGACGTCACCCAGCACTACCCCTGCCGGTCCAGCCAGAGCAACCGCAGCCCCTGCCTCAACTGCTGCCTCTGCTCTGTAATGAGCCGCCGTCTTGTGTGTCTTCCGCTCTTGCAACAAGTCATAGAGGAAGAAATGATATCAGTGGGTTAAACAGTGAAAAAGGATGAAAATAAATAAGACTGCAGATAAGAAAGTCACCTGGGTATACTCAAGGATCTCGGGAAGCCGAGCCTGCATCCGAGAGGAGAAGTAGGCTGGGAAGTCACCAGCGAACAGGAAATCATTAGCTGAGAAGCCCCTATACTCTGCCACCTCCAGATCCTCCCGGGTCAAACCCTCCAAAAGGCACATGTGACGAGGAGGAGCATGAGGCACCCGCCGCTGCGCTGGGGCCACCGGAGTGTCGTAAACTCTCTCCCCGAGGAAGTACTGATCGGCCCAGTACCCTCGCATCAGAAACCTCGAACGGGTATGCAGCTCTGCCACCTCGCGGCCCGGATAGGTCCTCCAAGCGTCACAGTCCTATGGAGTCAGAAACAACTGCAAAAGAATAGAAGAATTAGTGGTTATACAGTATAAAAGAAGGAAGAAAACTAAGCTAAATGTTCAGAGATTTTTGTACTTACATCAGACAGCTCCCGGTCATTAAGGAAGCTCCTCCAGTACTTGGGGTCCTCGCCACTGGCATAAGTGTGCACTGGCAAATTATAGTGTGGTGAACTATGGGCCAGATAACGGGGATCCGCTAGACTCCGGCAGGAGTGTCACCACTCCGATCGCTGGATAGATAACGGTACTCATAGCCCATACTGCAGTAAGATTATAGTGATATCAGTTGAACAGTTGAAAATGACAAAGAAGGAAGGTGAAGAGAGAAAGACGTTACACAATTGATGATCCACGGACCATATGCGTAGCGCGTAGATTAAAAGGTCAAGCAGCCAGTGATATGGACCAGGTGTTTTGAGGGTGATCGTGGGACATCACCGCTACCGAAGGGTCCACATCCAGACCGTGATAGAGATGAGATGAGCCAAAGCTAGCGTGGCCCAGTCAAAGGACCCGACCTGGCTCAAATCCCTCAAACATGCCAGCACCGCCGGGTCTCCCTTATTCTGGAAGGTGCATAGCAGCTGGGATGATATAATGTAGAAGAGGAAGGATCGAGCAGCCTGGTCCCTCTCCTCCCAAGTGTATGCAGGAGCAGCAGGTCGGGCCTCCACCGGCAACTCCCTCCAAGCAACCAGTCTGGTCCTGATCCTCTCGGCCCAGAACCGGAAGACCATCTCATAAGACACGCATCCCTGCACGGTGTACCGGGTCTGTGTGGTGACACCAAGTACAGAGAGCGGACTAGCTGAGCTCCTAAAGTAGCCGTCTGGAACCGAGCATCCAGTGGGGGAACCGGACCGGTAAAGCGAAGACCGATAATGGTAGCGTAATCGACCGGCGTCAGGGTCATCTCGCCGAACCCAAAAACAAAAGTGTGAGTGCAGTCATTCCACCGCTCCATCAACGCGTATCGCATAGCGGGCGCGGGCAGAAAACGGGGCTGTGTGCGGCGAAGTCCTGCAGCATAATCTCCAAAGCCTACAGCTACAACCCGAGCTCGCATGGGCGGGTCCAGCAAGTCCCAAAACGCAAACGCATCAGTGGATGATCCACCCGAGCGGGCCTTGCCCAGATCAACCTGTAAGAAAAATTTTCGATTTAAATAAATAGTATACTAACAATTATTCATTTTATTCTATGGCAGGAAAAATAAAAAAATTCAAATCTCGGGTTAAACCGTAGCTGCGTCACGCAACTACACAGCCGCGTCACGTGTCTACATGGTGGCATCACGTAACTCTGCCCAAGTTCCGCAGCCTGGAGCACAGCTGCGTCGCGCACCTCAGCACCCGCGCCACGCAACTCCACAGCTGCGTCACGCAACTGTTCAAAGTTTGGCATCCTAAGAACTTGGCATCCCAAGAACAGAATGCGCCACGCACCTCCACAGCTGCGGCCACGCAATCTCACAATTGGTCATGCGAACTGTTCAAGGCTTTACCTTGAAGACGAACAGCGCGTCACGTGAACTGTTCTTCCAAAAGAACAGTTGCGTGACCGCAACTGTCGCAGGTACGCAGAAGTTAATTACGCCTAATTTCACTATGTTGTGTTCATTCTGCATGCCAATTTGTCCAGGACAAAATCAAGTCATCTAAAGATACCAACAAGTAAACATCAATAAGTCAAGCTTCGTAACGCAAATGAAACGGGATTAAACCTAAGTTTCAGGGCAAGCCTAGGGTTTTCCCTGGCGCTTAGAACAGCTGCGTTCACGCAACACGCAACTGTTCACGCAGGAACAGTTGCGTCACACAACTCCTTCCTGCGTGACGCTACTATTAACGCATGCACAGACTACAAATTCAACTACGCCAATAGAATTATGGATCAAAACAAGAAAATTGAAGAAAATTTTACTTACCTCAGCCTGAAAGCCGCGCATCCGGCTGGTCTCGTATCTCACTGGGAACTCAGTACCCGGCAACGGGAGGAGCTGCGGTGGTTGTGTCCCTGAGGTCAGCGGGTTTCGGCTCACCGGCACCGGCTCGCCGTCGAATGTCGGGATGTCCGGTAGCGCCCCGAGAGTCTCCATCTCCAGAGTGTAGGCGGAAGCGGGGATTTCAGAGGTTTGAGACATTGTTTTCAGTTGAAAGTTTAGAGAATTCTCAATTGCTTAGGGTTTGTGATAAGTGAAAACGAATTGGTTAAGAAGAAAGTTACTTATAGTAAGTAGTAAGTAACTGGCCCCAAGGCCCTTTCCAAGCCCAACAGCAACGGGCCCCATCATCTTCTATCGAGCCTTCAAAGGGCCCCGTGGCGGCCCATCTAAAAAGCCTATGATGGCCCATTCAGCATTTGAACATCGGGTATGCGGCTCGCACACTTTCAGCAATTTTTTGGTCTACTCACCGCACAGGGGACAGAAACACCAAAACTGCCCATTACCCTCAGATAATTTTTCTTTCCAACCCACTGCTCAGGAAGGGTATAACGGAAGGGTATACCTGAAAATTCAGACTCAAAATTTTTTACGCCTAAATTTTTGCTAAAATTTTTGCAAAATGATTAAACCAAACTTTGACAATAAAATAGTGAAAAGTATACCTAAAAAGTGAATATTTTTGGTCCTATATCGGAATTCCGGACTGGGAGCAAAAGTATAATCTTTTGCTCTGATGCAAATCTTTTATTTTATAATTAATGCGTGGGAACATGTGATGTTCTAATATTTTTCTAACAAAAGGCAAGGTCTGTTTGTACACAGATATTGCTCTTTTTTCTTGTGAACAATTTTTCAGGCCAACGAACAATTTTTCAAGGGCCAACTGTTGATGGTTTTTCGAAGCCGAATGGATCTTACTGAATTAGTAATGGTGGCATGCGAAGCAGTCAGAACAATTTCAAAACTCCAACAGTTGATGATGTATTGCGAACCTGTTTAACTCCTCTTCCCCAGTCAATGATGTTGAATTGCGAAGTTGAACTCAGGGCAAAACCCAACGCTTTCGAGCCGATCAACCGACCTCCGAGATGCCCCTACTTGATCCGACTGGGAGCCGACAAAAGCCGAATCAAACCGAGCTGAGTAGGTGGCCAGATGACAAAATCAAACCTTCAAGCCGATCAAACCGAGCTTCGAAGGTATCCTTGCATCAAAACCAATGTTTGTTACCTAATCCGACTGGAGCCGACAAAAACCGAATCAACCGAGCTGAGGTGAGGTGGCCGATGAGTCAAATCAAAACCCTTCAAGCCGATCAAACCGAGGCTTCGAAAGTATCTTCATCAAACCAATGTTTTACTATGATGCCGCTGGAGCCGACAAGCCGATCAAACCGAGTTGAGTAGTTGGCCAGATGATTACTCACATCTTTTCCAAGCCGATCAAAACCGAGCTTTGAGGTATGATTGCCAAGAATTGAAAGCGCGTTCAATGGACCCACTTTTTACATTAATGTTTATACGATTAATGATAAAGTGGGGGGCAAAACTGTTTGATGCGTAATTTTATGCCCCCTCCTGACCCTGGTGATGAATAATGAGGATAAGGAGATAAAAAATCACGATCAAACTAGAAGTGTTTGAACCAAAAATTGAATCGAACCCGCCCAAAAGGAGTCTGACCACGTTAGGGTGTTGCAATCACGCAGCATCACCTCGTGACGGCCTCATAGTTGCGTCCACGCAAACTCTAACCAGGCTGACTACCTCTTGGCGCGCGCCTGTGGCAACGACGGCATTGTTTTGTATGGATATACGCGGCAACTGTCGAAAAGTAAAACTGCATTTCACGCAGGCTTGCGGCTCCGTCACGCAGCTTCTACCTGCGTGAAATGCAGCTTTGTTCTGTGCCCTACCCCATAATAAATACACACATTTGTCTTAAAAATCGGGACTTTTTTTCATTTTCTTGGGGACTTCAACGTTTAAGCAAAGGTTTTGATTTACGGCTGGGTTTCTTCCCCAAGAACTCAAAGTTGAGTAAACCTTGAGGAAGATCAAGCCATTAGATACATAGATTTAAAATTAAAAAACACAAAAAAAACATTAAGAAAGAAGAAAAAGAGAGAAAAAGGAAAAAGAAACGTTCTATTGTGCCCAAAACTTGATAACAAAACTCTGGGATCGTACAGTCCCTGAACAAACAATAGAGCATGCAATCCTCGAATCTGAGGGTAAGGTAATCCCTTAAACCTTCTCTTTTCATTTTTATGTCTTTTATTTGTTAAAAATCTCATTTTTCATTCATAGTATTTAGTTGGTTTGTTTATTGGTTAAAACGTAACTTTGCCCAATTTCTGAGTATTTTAATGAAGTTGAGTTTTAATCATTGTTAATAAAAAGAACACGTAAAAAGAGTAGTTTTTGAATGGTATGTTACTGGACCAGAGTAGCTGCGTCACCGCAGCTACTACCTGCGTGACGCAATTGTTCATGTCCAAAAGGCTTTTAAACCTGGACTGGACCACTCGCGTGACCACTGTTCGGTGCACAGTCCTTTATTTCGTTTTTAAAGTTGTTGTTTAATATGTTACGTTTTCAATAAGTAGTTATAAAACCGGGTATTTTAATAAGCCATGCACAGTCGCGCCACGCAAACTAAGAGTTCCGTCACGCGACTGTTCTTCGTAGAACAGCTGTGTGACGCAACTGTCTTAAAGCTCTAGGATAACAACAAAGAGTTCCGTCACGCGACTGTTCTTCGTAGAACAGCTGCATGACGCAACTGCCTTAGAGTTCCAAAATGCTTTTCTTATCTTATTTTAATTTTATGTCATTAAATAAACGTTTAATCTCAATTCGGAAAACGATCAAAAATGGGCAAATTGTGTTCTAATCAAGTCAAATCAATTAATTTACTATGATTATAAGATTTTAGGATTTATCATTTATTGTTTATTGTTTAAGTATATTATTTATTAAAATTGGTTTGATGGTCCGCCTTTAACCATAAGGCAAGAGCGGGTCTTTTAATTATATTTTGCTATATTGGTGGATGGATGGTGAATTGTGACTGATTAATTTATTATGAATGCAATGAATGAAACCTAGTTTGGGACGGTTTTAATCATTTTCGCACAAGGAACTCGGTTTTCGATTTATTCGGGTTTGGGTTTAAATTAAATAATTTGGCTTTTTCTTAAATAAAAATCATTATGAAATCGTAAGGTTAAAAAGAGGCCGATTTTTTCGGGAGGTCAGCTTCCAACGGGCCGACGTACCGCAATTCCCTTACCTAGAATCGTACTTGGTAACGCCTGACGCAGTTTTTCAAATATTAGCCTTAAAATAAAATGGGTTTTAAATGGAAGTCATTTTATTAAATTACAAATCGGAAACTGTGAGCGGTCCCATTTGCCCCCATTGCCGAAATAATGGGTGGCGACTAAAATAATTTATAAGACCGATTTATCGGCACCGCCATCCCAAAAGGTTTTAACACCATTTTCAATAAAAAAAAAAGAAGAGAGTTTTCCGAGGTCCTTTTCCGGGGTTTTAAGGGATCTCTTGGGCGAAAACAGAACCGAATGTTGAGGTGGAGGTATGTTTTCTGGGTTGACGTCATCGCCCATGTCTACTTGCTGTTCGGGTTTGCTTTCACGTGTTCTTCTAGCGGCGTTGTTCTTATGACAAGTCCTTTCAATTTCTGGATCAAAGATTAGGGGTTCAGTCCTACCTAATCTTCTTTGCATAAAGACCTGAAATAATTCTTAAAAGGCAATTAAATAAAACAAAAAAGCAAATGTCTAAATTAATAATAGGGTAATTAGTATTGATATTGATAATGCCAATCCCCTGCAACGGCACCAAAAACTTGATAGTGGTTTTTCGCAAGTATACGAAATCGTAGCAAGTAATATAAAGTAAGTAGAGTATCATCTCCTTATGGATTGTATTAAGTAGAGTATCGTCTCCTCAGGGATTGTATATCAAGTACTAAAATTGTGTTAAGCTATTATTATTTAAACGGCAATAAGAGAGATTTGTTGTAAGAAAAGTAAATTCTAAAAATAAAACCGAAATAAATCAAGCAACAATATTCAGATGAAAGAAATTAAGGATTTTCAAACTACTAGGGATTTTGATTCCTCTTAACTTTATCAAATTTATTTTATTAGTTTGTTAATCAATTATAATTGTTCAAGTAAGGAAAATAACCCTAAAATCACTAACAACTCTCCCGATATATTGTTAGCTATTCTAACCCGATCTAATTACCTATCTTCCAATAGTGCAATCAAACAAGAATTAAATTATTAAGTTTTGTGGTTTGTTTTGTGAGTTCATAACCTAAGGTCATTAACTTATGAAAACCCCCCATGAGTCAAACCATATAGCTTCCGATTAAGTTATCATTCTCATGTAATTTATTACCTTTTTCATATCAAAACCCTTCTCCCGATAGTGATTAATGAAATAAATCAATTAATGGGAGAAACTTTCTCTGGAAGCATTAAGTTCAATAATAAATTATATCATGAATAAGGAAAAATAAATATAATATTATAAATTGAAATCGAAATTAAGCTACATCAAAATTTAAGCTAACATCAAAATCCTAGTATAGGATTTATGTTCGAATAGTAATTTAAAATAAAACTCAATAATACTTAAGTAAAAAATTTCATTAGTAATTAAATAAAACTCAATAATACTTAAATAAAATTTCATAATTAATATGAATAATGAAAAGTAAAACAAGATTAAGAGTTTAGAAATAAAAACTAGGCGGCAGATACATGGACGGCTTCCTTGAATCTTGGCATGAATCTTGAATGCTTGAAGTCTTTGAGAGAGAGAGAACTATGTAGAAAATAATAGAACAAGAGATGGCTATACAATGAATGGTTCTTCTCTTTATATAGACCTCCTGGAAGAAAATCCGACTTCGTTTAAGAAATAGAATCCTTATTAAGTACGAAATCTTTTTTTGGAGATCACAAACTATTTAGTCTTGGATTTCTTCTCAATTAGGACTCTTCCATCTTCCTAGATAGGTTTAGATCTTGATTTGCATGTTAGGAAAATATCTGAGGTGGGCCCATGTAAGTTATAGAGACTGGCTGGCGTTTTTAATTCAAGATAGCATTAACTTCGTCGCACGCGCATGCGCCATAGCACGGGTAAGGCATGCTAGGCTCTGACTTTCCAAGATAAAATGCATCACAAGCACGCCCTGAGGTCCTTTTAGGCACGGGCGTGCCAGATAGCACGGGCTAGCCATGCTAGAGTCTGAGTCTCCACTTGATTTTCCTTAAGTTTATAGCGGGCGTTGCTAATGTGACGGGACTGGGCGTGCCAGAGCCTGAGTGTGTGTTGTTTGATAATGCTCTTTTCTGTTTGCCCATGCCAAAACCCGTAATTTCTTTAAGATCAAGTGGGATTATTTGATTCAAGGAAGCTTTGAACAAAAATATAAATTTAAACGAAGTAACAAATTAGTTAATAAATAAAACGAAGTAAAAATTAGTTAAAGTGATTAAAATTACTAAAATTCCAAATAAAAACTATATTAAAAATACTGTAAAAATGACACCTATCAACAGCTCAATGGAGTCGGTGGGCCTGGGACCCAGAATCCACCGGGACTTTGTTAAAAGGCACAATAAGAGAGAAATCAACATTCATAGATTGGCTAGAAATCTCATGGGCCCTATCATCTATTCTTTTGTGTTTTGCATCCAAAAGAACGCACTTTTCTGATATATGGAAGCAGTATTTTCCTTCTCATAAAACCTCCCACCACTAACATTACCAACAGTACCACTACTCCCCTTATTCCCTTGTAACTCCTGACTTTTTGGAAAGAGAGCACGATTTGTAACTGCTCTTCCCAAATCTGCCAGCTCAACATTTTTCTGATCAATCGAAGAAACCTTCCTCAACAACCGGTCCCCAATGTCTTACAGATTCTGATGAGTGGCAGCTCCTAACTCTATACCAAACAGTCTGTCACCGGCAGTCATATCATATTCCAATATGAACAATAGAAGTGCTCAGTATGACCCAATTTTCCACAAATAAAACAAAACTTGGGCCATCTTTCATACTTGAAACTTAGCCACACCCAGTCCCCTCTTGTTTTTTTCAAGTGTATACAATGCTTCAGTGAACTTCTCATATCAAACCATATCTGAATTCGCATGAACCCTACCAAATACCCGAGAAATTCTTAGGATCAACTTCCGAAAACTGTGCTACATAATTTCAAATAGACTCAGCAACCTTTTCATAGACAAAACCAAAGGGGATATCATGGACCTGGACCCAAAAGAGAGCGTAAAACAAAGGAACGTTATGTGGCTATTCATTATTCTCGAATAAAAGCAACTATTGGTCAAATGTCCACAAGCTCATGTCAATTACTTGAGCCAAATCCTTCTCGTGGAATAACTAAAAAAGAAATAGAGACTGATTAAGCTCCCTGATACTCACTCCTTATCTTGGTCTCTGCAGAGAGGCCATAGTTTGCTTTATGGCTAGAAAATTGATCACTTTTTCAATTATGAAATGTCTTGCCAACCATAGCCTAGGCGTCGCTGGGACTTGAGTGGAATTCCCTTCATCAACAATGACACCACCAATTTCCTCCTCTTCATGAATTGTTAGTTGGGTAAGGTCTCGAGATACTATGCCTTCAAGATTAGAACTAGAAGCCATGTTAGCATTTTGAAAAAAGAAAAAAAGAAAGAAACGAGAACTTATTTGGAGAACAAGACAACGAAACTTGCACGAGAGTAAGACAGTAAGTACACATTTATTTTTAACTAGTCATGTTTATCTATAGTAGGTCAATATACCAAATGACATAAAAAAAAAAAAAAAAAAAAAAAAAAAAAAAAAAAAAAAAAACATGGTTTTCTCTATATAATACAAATTTTGAAATTTTTTCAATGTTAGTAAAAGCTTGAAAGAAAATGATTTTCCTTTAAAAAAAAAAATTTTATAAACAATAAACAAACTTGTTATAAATTATATTATTTATTATTTATCAATCATCGAATCATCATTATTTGATAATTCACTAATCATTGAATCATTAAGTATCATCGGAAATCACTAGCAATTACAAACAACCACAGGTCATACTTGACATATTTATAACGTATTACTTTATATATTTTCTCTTATTTAATGCTCCCATCGTACTGAATTTGAGTCGTTGTTGGAGGTGATTATATTGTCCTAAATATAAGTTGTTTTGGAGTATTTTAAAGAGTAATATGTTTTAAGAATAGCTAGCTAGTTGCCACTTCTTTATATGCTCTTTATGGAACACCGGGAGTATTTTTAATCGAGTGGATTCTTAACATAATAAAATGATATTACGATGTTACCTTATTTTAAATACAATAAAACTTACCTTGACAACTAATGCTCTCAAGACAAAGAGTAAATTGGTCCAAATAATCCTTAATTTTATTATTTATTTACGAAAATTAAAGTTGCTTTCTTTAATTTTCCGTGTTGTATGTTAACGACTTATTATTTTGAGATACGAATAAGTTAACTTTTAAAATATAAGTTCTTTAAATATAAATATTTTTCCTTATAAATCAAATTTTTTTTATAATAGGGCAGCTCGCACCTGGGAGGTGGTACCGATTTGAGGCCCCACTCTTGGGCTATTAGGTCGGTCCTATTATATTTTTAATTAATTTTTTAATTTTATAATCAAATAAGAAAAATAGAATTTTTAAAAAGATATCAGAGAAAAAATTTTTCTTTTTAAAAATTATTATTTTAAAAAGTTAAAGAGTATTTTTTTTTTTATGAGAAAGGAAAAGTAAGTAACTTTTTGGAATCATACAGCACAAACCAAAATTTGAATTTAAATATTAAAATGAACAGAAAACAAAGGAATTAAAATAAAATAATTATCATCACAAAAAAAGGGGGAAAACTTGGAATAAATAAATAAATATTCTCATTCAAAAAGAAAAAAAAAAAAAAATTTCTTAATTTTATCCAGGCATCTTCTTATTGTATTAAAACTTAACCCACATAAACCCAAGGCAAACGTCAAAAGCCCATTTAAATAAAACCAAAGTCACTGTTCATTTGCTCTCCTTACGCTACTACACTCTCCAAGACTTCACCCAACCGAAACCCGCCAAAAATTAATAAACCACAAGCGGTATTGCTTCTCAGAACCTTCACTGAACTTACTTATAAGTCACTCACCAAACACAGCTCACTGCTCCTTCAGCGTTTTCTTGCTTGACCAACAAATTCCATCCACACAAAAAAGAAAAAAAAACAAAAAAAGAAGAAAATCCCTTTGATTTCCTCCTCAAAAATTGTCTCTTCTCTTTTATCCTAGATATTCGCACTCGCTTTAATCAGAAAAAACATAAAAATATCATGTAGATTTTTTCTTTTGGGCCTAATCGGAAGTGAGTTTTTGGGGTTCGTTATTCTTTTTCTGTACCTTTTTTAGGTTTGATTGAAGAATTAAGTACGGGTTACTAGTTGGGACTGATAATCGATGGCGGTAGATGGCGGGTTCTTGTTTGGGCTTGCTGATGGGGGAGATGATTAGGCTTTGCCACCTGGGTTTTAGGTTTTGTCTCCCACCCAACCGATTTGAGGAGCTGGTGCTGTATTATTTGAAGAGGGAAAATCTGTAAAAAGACCGGCTAAGGCATTGATATTATTTTTCGCGAACTGATTGTACAAGTGGGCATCCTGAGGAATTGCCTTGGTAAATATCTATTGCCATATTCTTGTCTCTGTTCTTTTGGGGTTTACTTTTGACTTTTGTTTGGCGGATGGGTTGGTGTAGCGTTTTTTGTTGGATTGGGTTTGGGGACTGTTTTTGATTTATTCAGATACTAATAGATTTTAGGGTTTGGACTAATTTCCAAAATTGCTATTCTTTTTAATGTCTTGTTTAATATTTGGGAATTTTAGTGAGTTGACTTTATGGTCATAGTTGCATATGTTTCTTAGTTTTGGAGATTTCTGATGCGTTGATGGATTTGCGTATTTCATTGTATTTAGTTTAAATTTTTTACATTCTGGGCATGGTTCATGTGTGTTGTTATCAGGGAAAAGTCTTGTTCCCTTTGTCCTCTATTTTTTTTTTTTTTTTTTTTTAAATTTAAGCTTTTTCTGTGGTTTGTTGTTAATAATTTTTTTTAAAAGATGGTACTTTGAGTCATTTGGTGACACCTTTTGATAGAGTTGCTTGATGCGTAACAAAATATGGGGGGGCTTACTTGTAATTGGAATTGTTAAATTATGATTGTTCTATTTTTATTGTTTTGGTATCGAATGGAATTTGTTTAGTAAGTGAATTATAGAAAAAAAATGTTATTTCAAAATGTTAATGTCGGTGATTATCTGTTACGACATAATGAAAATTATTTTCTCAGGTCAATCCCAATACTGAAGGACTGGAGATAGGCAATGGTCTTCTTCAGTCCAAGGGGATAGGAAATATTCCCAATGGGGCAAGATCAAACAGGGCCACTGGACGTGGGGTACTGGAAGGGCCAACGGAAAGGGAACAGGAATGTTCACTTGCAATTCTCGGATTGTTTGGATGTGAAGAAGACCTAGTTTCTATAGAAGGGCCGTGCTCCTAGTGGTGAGAGGACTGACTGGGTGATGCTATGAATACACTTTGGATGGAAGATGAGCTTCATTGAGATAGCTCCAAATGTAAAGGTATCGCACTCTGCATTAGCGTTACCATTGTGTGTTCCGCTGATTGACCAAAATTTTTTCATGATAGTTCAAACTTTTATTGTCGGTCAGGAATATTATGCACTGTACAAAGTTTACAAGAAAAGTGGGGACCTGGAGCCCTAAGGAATGGGCAGTAGGAGCACCATTTAAGGAAGAGGACTGGCTCGATTAGATGCAGAAGCACAATTGAATAACTCTCTTACTCCTGATTAAGCAGCAAAATGTAGTATATTCCTCCTCTTGAGCAACCATGAAGGCCTATGCTCTGGTGAGCAACCATTTAAACGACGAGACTTTATGAACTGCTGAACATCTTATGTTGACCAAATGCAAATCAGTGGTTATTACTAATTGGGACTACTCCAGGTAGTAGTGCATATTGGTTTTCATTTAATTAGTTTCTTTCATTCTAATCCCTTAATGTGATTCATGATTTACTCTGTTTATATATTTCCTGTTTTGGCCCATGACAACTGCCTACCTCTCCAAAAAATTCTGCTGCTACTTATTTGTTTGTGTCTATATGGAAATCCACTAATTAATGAGATGATATGTTCCACAGTAAATAACAATCTATAGTATTACATTCTTGGCATTATTTTTATTTTTTAGAAATATGGTTTATTGATCATATTGTCAATATTTCTTTAGGTTTGCTGCTGGATGAAGAAAACCCAAGCAACATTGGTAGATCCATCCTCCCAGGGCAAATTATCTTTTCTCTTGAGGCAACTCACCAGTGTCCCCGCTCAGGGCAGCTTGGAACGTCATGCAGTCGGTTACCTTCTACATGCCATCGCCTGAGGCACCTTTGAATTTCATACTAATTCCAGATAAACTGGACCCAGCACCCAGTTTTGTGAAGAGGATTTTCCTTGAAATGGGATGGATTCTCATTGGGTCCAGGACCTACTGTTATTCAAACACTGAGAAGTTCTGAGAGAACTTAGGGATTGATGGTTTTGATGGACTGAGTGAGTTTGATCTGTACCCCATTGGATGTTGCCCTTGTTTTCCGATTGAAATGGAAACCGGTTCCGCAGGAAACAGATCACATGTAAATGAAAGCTGGCTCAGTTACAGCCACGATACCATAAGTTGGCAAACCAGGTGAACTTCAGTTACAGGCCACATTCAGGCATGGAATGATGTGAGCTACTTGGAGCCACAAGCATTGGTCCTGATCAGCTGTGGGTGCATGATCAAGAAGCAATGTCTACAACAACAGAAAAGCAATTAATGGACTCTTTCTCACCAACTCCAGGGTATAGGATGGAGGATTAGAATTTCAAGAGTCAAATGATTGTATCTCATTTTACCGCTTGGTTGTGTTTTTTCATGAGTTGTGCTTTTATTTTGACGAAGTTGTTGTCCTGGTATTCGCTTCCGTTCAGAGCTCTTGACTAACTGGTGGGTCCTTCAAGGCATAATAAGCCTATTGTGAAAGGTGGGACTTTGAGACAAATTCAAGAGCTCTTCTAGTTACAAATATTTCGTTGTGTACATTATTGAATTTGAAATAATGTAGTGTGTTGTAGTCTAAAAATGTTTGGACCCATTTTGGTAAATATTCAGGTGTCGTTTTAGCGAAACCTAAGCAATAATCCTTCTATATCTTAATGGAATCAATTGGCGGAGAGGATGATAGCATTTGCTGGGTTGGTTCTCCTTCTGGCTCTATGGACCTTTGTGGAGGTCGATAACCTACTACTCCTGCAATCAGCTGCCAGAAAGTCCTTTGGGTAAATTTAAGGCTTTTGGAGAGAATGTTTCTATAGCTTCAAGCAGGGTTTCAGACATGAATGTCAAAAGTGCAATATCAATGCTGCTGATACTCTTAATGTCAGACTTCGCCCTGCAAATGAGGCAGGCAGCTGGTTTTAGAAATCAGGGGTTTTCTTTCTTGTCTATTTTTCGGAGCATTATGTGCATCTTGTGGTTTTAGTAGGAACTGTAAGAGTGTTACCAAGAAACTATCTCTTGAAATTTATTAAATGTTATATGGGAAGTCATATTTTGCTGGGTAGGGAAGTTAACATATAGGTTGAACCCATTGTTTAGTTTTAAGGATTCTTAATTTTCAAACGGGAATTCTTGAATGTGTTAAAGCATGGGTTTTTGGCTTTTAAGGGGGAAAGGGGAAAGTGCTTCAAATTACGACGCAATCGTGTTCTCAAAATATAAATTAGTGTATGCTTACATAAATTTATTTATTTATGACTCTGCTTTCCATTCGGGGTTCCATTTATTTTTTATTTCAAGTTTGATTGTATATTTAACAAATTTTTGGTTACTTCATTGAGAAATGCTAGATTGGAAATATAATTCATGTTTATTTCAATGCTTGATTTAAAATCAAATAATTTTAACAAAATTTTGTGTTTTGTGCTGTATAATGTAAATGTAGGAACAGGGGGAATAATGTGATTCGATGGCTGTTAATGTAATTTAAAGTACTAAAATAATTTTATTCATAACCAATTAAAAAAAGTATGTTTATTAATATTGGAATGTAATTTTATTAAATTTATTTTTAATTAAATACCATATAGATAATTAAGCATTTTTAAAATTTTAAGTTTTTATTTTGTTTAATTTTTTTAATAAATATATGCTAAACAAGACATTTGAAAAATTTTATATTTATTTTTTAATGTTGATTTTGGGTTTAAATTATAATTTAAAACATTTTTTATTTTAGGAGAAAGATAAAAAAAAGTATATTTTTTTTTATAATATTTCTTTATATTCACGATTAATTTCATATGAAATTTTGTTTGACATTAAAAAATTTAAATAATTATAAAGACAAAAACTTATAATATTTTATTTAGGAGACAGATTTAAAAAGAAAAAAAAGTATATTTTTTTATAATATTTTTATATTTCACATTAATCTTCGTATGAAATTTTATTTTAATATTTATAAAAATATAAATAATATAAGACAAAAATTATAATCAATATTTATATTAAAAAAAATGATATAATAGAAAAAAATAACTCATTACATTACATAAACCAATTCATTGTCTGGGATATTCAAACTTTTTTTTTTTTTATTTTTTTGAAACACTTATTATTCAAACTACATATAAAATATGTTAAATATTTGAATCTTTTAGGTCTACTAGCATATCACAAATTTTCAGGAGCCTTAATTATAGTTAAATTTTTATTTGCATATATTCATATAGATTTAACGTTGTTGAAAGGAATTGTTGTTTCATATTTAAATAAGGGAAGCAACTTTTTCTTCTAAAAAAAAAAGTGTAAACTAAAAATTCAATTTTTCCTATTAATTAACTAAGAGCCATGACCTTTTATTTTTGTAAATTGAAAGATTTTTGAATTATTAAAATATTAAAAATTAACTATGAATACCTACAACAAATTTATAAACAATATACCAAGACACGTCTATTGTATCATTGAATTTATTAATTTATAATCTTAATTACCGTATATAAATGTGGAGTAGACCATAATTTAGATTTTCTGATATAGCTTATTAATTGAAAATATGAATATTAAAATAACTTTAGTAATGACCAACTAGAAAAATTATATTTTATTAATTGATTTGATATAATTTATTAAAATTATTTTTTAAATAAATACCACATAGATAATTAAGCATTTCAAAATTTTAAATTTTAAATTTTTTAAATTTATTTTTTAATAAATATATATATAATAATGAGACATTTTGAAAATTTTTTATATTTTTATTTTTAAATTTGATTCTATTTTATTATAATTTTAATATTTTATTTACGAGATTTAGATGGAAAAAAGAAAAAATCTATATTCCTTTTAGTATTATTCTTTTTCTTTATTTTATATCACTTTGATTGGATTATATTTTTTTAAAAAATAAAATTTTAAATAGAATATACATATTATTTTATTTAGAAAGAGATATAAAAAAAGAAAAAAAAATTCTTTTTATTTAATTATTTTATATTTTTCTTCTTTATTTATATTTAATGATTTGATTGGATATTATTTTTTAAAAAAAATGAATTTCAAATAAATATATATTTAATATTTTGTTTAGGAGGAAGATAAAAAGCAGAAAAAGTAATTATTTATTCTTTTTTTTTTTATTAATATCTTTTCTTTTATGCGTGTATGATGTGATTAGATATTATTTTTTAAAAAATACTTATAGAAAATTATTTATTTAGGAAAGAGGATAAAATAGAAAAGTAATCTTTTATTAATATTATATTATTTTTATCAGTTATATGATTTTTGATGGGATACTTTTTTAAAAATAGATTTTCAATAGAATATACATTTGACATTTTATTTAGGAGACAGATTAAAGAAAGAAAAAAATATAGTTTTTTGTTAATATGGATCCTATCATGATTTACTTTGTAATTTCTTATTTATTGACTTAGCTGTTAGTTTTTTTTTTTTTTTTTTTTTTTTTTGTTGTCCATAAAACATTCAAATTCATTTAAATTATGATTTTTTCCCAAGTTGAAGAAAGAGTTGATTTTTGAAATTTCAAATATTATGTATTTTTTTCTAAGTATAATTTGTTTCTTTTATATATTGATTTCTGAAAAGAATTTTTTATTTCTTAATAAATATTTTTTTATTTTTTATTTTTCTTTTTCGAGTGAGCGGGAAGGTGAGTGGTGAGGATTACTATCACTTTAATTTAGTAGTAATAGATTTATCATTTCCCTTACAATTAAATAGATTTTCTATTTATGGATTCATCATTATTAAATTTCTTAATATTTTTCTGTTATTCTTAAATCTGTTTGACTTAAAAGAAAATAATATTTTAGAAACTGAAAAGAAACTAGGACTATATATTTTTATTTTGGGTCATGTTGATGTCTCAGAATTTGTGTATAATGTGTACATATTCTTCTTTTTTCTAATGCACTGGTGGATTAAAATAATATTTGGCTACTATAGCCAAAGTGATTACTATTATTCAATTTAGATAATCTTCTTCTTTTTTTTTTAATCTAGTAGTAAAATATAATTGATTTATTATTTTCATTATTAATTGTATATTAGATATTAATTTAGGGTGAGGACATTTGTTGAGATTGAGTGTGACTGCATTTATAAATTAAGACTGAATGATTAGTTTAGGAAATAGGTATGAACTTTATTTTTGAGGACTACTTTATTATATAAAATAGAATTTAAATACATTAAGAAGTTACAAGTAGGCCTCGTATGGAAAAATTTGTAACACAAATAACCAATTGTATTTATTTTAATCTAAAACTGTATACTTTAATATTATATAGATAAAAAAAAGATTAAAAAGAAGTACAAAAATAATAAATAATGAGCATAGTCAACGTGTAAAAAGTCATTAAAAAAAGGACTATTACTATATATAAATATAGAATAGGGGGAATTAATAGGATTTTTAATAATTGTCCTTAATGAAATTTTCAGATATTCTAAAATAACCTTAATTATAGTACAATTAGAAAATTATATTTTTATTAGTATTGAATAATTTAATAATTATTTTTAATAGATATATATATATATAAATAATAAACATTTCAAAATTTTAAAATTTTATTCATTTTTTTTAAAAATTATATTTTTTAATAAAAATATATATGATAATTGAGGAAATTTTAAAAATTTTTTATTATTTTATTGTTAAATTTATTTTAAATATTCTTCTGTTAATTATAACTTAAAATTACTTTAGTTAGGAGAGAGACTAAAAATCAAAATCATTTCTTATAACCATAGATCAAAGGAGATGCTTCAGCCAACATGCATTAACGATGAATAATTTTATTGTATTATTTCCATTAGGCATTGTTTGCTAAACACACTCTGCATTGGTTGGTGTTCTATATTGTCATATTTTGATTTTGTAATTCCACAAAATTTTTTGAGCAATACTATGGGATAAGACTTGAGAATTTTCATCGAACAGGTCAGTGTTTCTCTCTATTTATTGTGGTTGTTCGATGATTTTTATTTGAGCAACAATATAATGCCTATGTTTAAATTAATTCCATAAACGAATGGGTATAGATATAGATAGCTAACCATATTCTATATTCTATTATAATTTTGTCTTGCTGATTGGTGTGGACTTAGGACTACAGAAGACAGACGCGGCTGAGGAGGAGGCAGGATCAGGATGATGACTTGTGCTTAGCTTTTATATGCTTTATGTTGGTTATTCTGCTTTTGATTACTATTTTTAACTTAGGTAATGGAATAGTCTCCACAACTATAGGTGAAGGTTGACATATTTGTGATTACTATTATGGTTGCTATTTATATAAACATATGTAGTAATATTTGTGAGAATTGAAAATTGTTTTGCTATGTGATACTAGTTGCGAATAAAAGGGACTTTTGATATAAAATGGATGTTTTTACAGGGTTTTTATTGCCATTTCACATAAAATTTTCATTTTTGAACAAATTTTACCAACTGATTTCGATAAATTTAGCAACCAATTTTTTGACTTTATTTTCCTACAAAATTTACCGAACTAAATAAATTAATTTTGATAATAAAATTAAATAATTAATGACTATTTACCGACAAAGAATACCGACAAAATTATCGACCAACCGAACAAATTACCGAACTAATACCGACCCAAATTACCGACAAAATTTTTCGATAAAAAAAAATTTTTCAACAAATTCTGTGAGAAATAAAATTCAAATTTATGACGAAAAAATTAAATTTAGCACTGAATTTCAATCATTAAATTTACCGACATAATGTAATCGATAGGGTAATTAAATTTGCGACAAGAACTTACCGACCGAATTTTTCTATAGGTAACCTGTGGGGGTAATCAGAATTTTAGCGGTGAGGAATTTCAAGCTTCTAGCTAGTTAAATTTCTGTTCACTAATTTCTGTTTTTTTTTTTGTAGTGAAGATATTACAATTTTTTAAGTTTTTAAATTTTAAATTTTTTTTAAATATTTGATTTTTATTATTTTGATTGTGATTTTAAAAATATTTTATTTTAGGAGAGAAATAAAGTTTTTCTATATGTTTGCATAATTTGATTGAATATATTTTCTAAAAATAAATTAATATATACACATTATATAATATACTTTTTTTAAATTTTTTTTATTAATAAAAGTAATCTTTATAATTATATATTATATTATTGAATGGAGAAGAACAATAGAATTTTAAATAAATTTTAGTTTAATTCGAAAATTTCTAAGAATATCTTATTTAGTTTAATTTATATCTATTTTTAATTTTTTTTTAAAAAATAATTTTTTTTGAGAAAAAAAATAAATATGCATAATGTCCAAACCAAAACTATGGGCCGGATCGGCACTAGGCCTAAGTAAGCTTAATGCCCCGAGGCCCATAGTAAATCTCACATTGAAATCTAGTCCTTTAAACCAATTTTTTAGGGACAAATAAGCCCATAATGTGACGTTATTAAATTTATTGCTATCAATTTTATATCTTTTAGCCCAACTTCCACATTTTCAAATAATTTATAGGCGCGGGGCCTATAATTTTTTATCATTTAGCTTTAATCTCATAATATGGCAAACTAGTCACCTCCGTACTTTTAGTAAGTCAATTGGATATCCACAATTTATGAAACAATACACTAATAACTATATGATAATAGTTGTAATACATGGAACTCTCTATGCAGAGCTCGGGTATAAAGATATGTTACATTTATACATAAATACTGTATTTCTAAATATTATCAAAAACTGGAAAATTTTACTATTGTAACTCTTGCGGAGAAAGAAGCAGAGGCCTATTTGAACCAAACAAGATTGTCTACCTCCTTAGGAAAAATTTAAATGGGTGAGGGAGGAGTTTACAAACTAAATGAATAATAATAATAATGAATAACCCAAACGATACACAAGATGCTGTTCACATTTATTATGACGAAACACTCGATCAATGCAAGCACATGCCACAACATTCAGGCAAACCATAAACTTATTCACCTTCAAGTAATCACATCAAATGGAAGATTAGTCAATGGCGTTGCAAAACTCCCGACAAACCCGTCCTTACTTATGGGCTGTTCTCTCATACGTGCGCACTAGGGGAAGCCAATCCCCCAAACATGGCGGACTAGGTCTATTCCTCACTGACCAGTCCTCATGACTTGTTTTTTCCATTTTTCCTCTTTTTTTTTGTTGTTTTTCCGATTACCATTTAGGGAGGGCCACCCCATGTTTTGCCTTATTACTTCATATCATATTTTCATTAGAGTGCACACGGAAGCGTCGATCTCCCATACATGGCCAATGGTCCTGGACTTCCTCTCACGATTCCATTAGTGATCCACTTCATTCCAATTCCATTCTTGAAGAACAAGGCACATTATATCACATTCACAAGTTTAATTCAACCAATTTATTCAATACAATAGATCTTCATCGATTATCATTATGCAATACATGAGTTGTAGTATGGTGCATAGTAATATATTAGTAGTCATATAATTGTAGTAGTTATATTTTATAAAGTAGACGAACGATAATAATGAATTATATTTCAGTAATATTCATATTAATACATGGAAGATAAGGGTTAAATATTAAATATGTGTTTATCTGCAATAAAATGAATGATGCATGTATGCAGATTAATGATATAAAACCATTTATTATTACTATACATTGATAAAAGAAGGAACAAGCCTTCATTCGGATTTTGCTAGTATCAAGATACGGTAGACAAATTCGAACATAAGGAAAGACTGCAGGTTAAACAGATTGTCTTTCCTTAAAATAAGAAATTACATAGTTACATCTAAATCTTATCAACATTTTTAACTGCATTTTCTAAAAATAGGTTTTTCACCTATTTCAATATCAATCATTTAGTACACTTTATCGATTCCTATCTCACAGAGCCCATCTGAAATGACCGAAAAATTTAAATTTTCCCAAAGAATTTCTCATTTAAAAAATTTTAATTGAAATGTTACCAATGAAATTACACAACAAATATTATTACTACTTAAACTAAACCTTAAACCCAGTTTGAATTGTCCCCGAAACCAAGTAAAAAAAATCTGTAAATCAGCAAAAAATCAAACCAAACTATTGAGTTGGACCCAAATCCCCAATTTGAAATCAAACCGATAATTAACCTAGAGCCCCAGAAACAACTTTTCTTCTTTTCTTTCCATTCCTTTCTTCTTCTTTTGTTCAAGCGGCAACCACCCTTTCTTTCTCACACACATCACCCACACACACTCTCTCTCTCTCGGCGTCTCCAGCTGTCTAAGACAGGACTCAACGAGCCTTTCACCGTGTCGCCACCACTACCCCTAAGTCCTCCTCCCTCTTGTTTCCGTTTTGGGCGAGCAATAGCAACAGCTGCGATTCCAGTTTTCGATCGCCACTTCTCCCGATCCCAGCCTCCCGATCGCAAACTCAATGTTGCTCTCTTCCTGCTCTTGATTTCGGTGAGCGTTGCAATGGTAGGGTTCCTTGTGGTTTCAGTCGACACAGTAGCTCCGTTTCACTCTCTCCTTACCCGGCGAAACACAGCCCTTGTCGCCGTAAACTCTGGCCAACTAATTTTTAGCCAATATTTTAAGTTTGGGTATGGAGACTATTTCTGGTTATTTTTTTCAGAAAATTATGAATTTTCTAGCATTTTGTTGGCTTACTTAATTTAAATTATTTGGGGGTATTATTTTTATAAGTGTTGCTTGGTTAGAGTCTTTAATGAATTAAGATAATTTTACCGAATAGATATAATAGGCGAATTTTGGGGATTATAAAGTAGATTTGATGTTAAGTTTACAGATAATAATTAAAAATATGGTCCTTTCTACTCTTCAAGTAGGTCCTATTTGTTATAATATAAATTCTAGTGAGTTAAAGAATAAAGAAATTAGTTCCCCTAATTTAAATCAAATTAATGACAATTGAGGGACTAAGGACCATATGCGAAAGAGTAAAATAAGATAATTACACAAGCTTATTATTTGGATGACCGAAAATATTTATATTTTAAGTTAAACCAGAAAGCTTGTGATAGAAAGGTCGTAGTAATTTCGAAATTAAGGATGTATTATTTTTTAATTCGAATTAATTCTTTCATTATTCTTTAAAGAGTCATAATGAGTTACATGGAAGAATTATAAATTTTGAGGCTTTATATCTAGAAGTGTATCTGATTTTACCTGTACTGAGAGATATTGAGTGAAGTCTTATTTTAAGCTAGATTAAGGAGGTTGGGATAAAAAATTGCCTATTTATGGTGATGAATTTTGGATTGATTAACTTGCAGTTCTGCTTCTCAATTTGGCACCGGATGGGCTGTATGAACAGTAATTGCATTTATAGCGACTTGTAAATATTTTATAACAAGAACTATTGCATTAAATTAAGACTTTAATTTCGTGTATTTTTAGAAAATTCATTGTTTGATGTTATATTCCTTTATATATTTTTTATCTAGATCGACTGAGTTCATCTATCGCCTTGCTTGCAAATCAAATCCAAATTAAAGCTTGTTTTTTTTATCCAGTTGTGAGTAATAATAAATTAGGTGCATATCATTATGAATGAATGATACTGGAGAAATGGAGAATTACGATGAAATAGATATGAATGATATGGAAAATTACAGGTGTACCTAGCCGTATCTAATAATGATAAAAAAAGAAAGGAGGGAAATAAATAATATATAATTGTTGAGGAGCTTCTTACTGTATCAGGTGAGAATTAGTCAGTGGGCCTTTATAAGGGATCGGTACACGTATTGAGAGGATAAGCTATGTGTGAGGATGACTTGTTAGGTGTAGGTACTCCAAATAGTGAATATATCGCCCACGAAGGGGTGGGTGTGAATTGGATAATGTTTAAGACAAAAAAAATATAATCCCTTTTCAGAGAAAATTTTTAAACCTCACTGGCAGTAAGCATATCAGTGTTTCCAACTCTCAAATCAAACAATGATCATGTATAGTACGAGCATTAGATTAAAGCATCTTTCATAAATCTGATTTTATCTCATTTACACTTAAAAAACATAGAGCTCAATCAGTTACTAAATATAGCTTTACTGAAATTAGTCTGCAGAGATTCTGCAAGTCAGTAACTAATCTAAGCAATCTCAGAAGTTAAATAAATAAACAGTAGCCAGCCCCAACATGTAAACAAACTTGGATTCATCAAGCTTATTGAAAATTAGTAATATTTCATTGTTGAGTGTGCCCGTGAGGAATAACTCAAAGACAAATTCAAAAGAAAGAAAGGAAAGAGGACCAGGTGTTCACACACCAATCAATAATTTATAGAGTGGTATCTTTGGATGCATTTCATCACGACAATCACATACTCACTCTTACAATTAAATCCATCATGAGATTCTCCACTATAAATCTACTCTTTAAAGTTTGGTATAGAGTAAAGTGTCCAAAGAAGCATTTATATTCTACCAATGGAATAGTTCCCTTATCACTTAGAGCATATACAATTTATCCCAACAAAGTTATATGTAAAAACAACTCGTGAAATTTATCTTCTTCTAGGTGTGCATTTTTTTGTTAAATGAAACTAAGGAAAAATACTTAAGCCCCACTTAGTATGTTTATAAAGAAGCTTAGGAAGAACTTAATACTTGTTTTTGCAAAGAACAAGCAAACTTAACCTTTAGGGGTATTTAGTAAAGAATTAGAAAAACTTCAACCCACTAGTTTTTCATAAAGAACTTAGAAGAAAAACTTCACATTGTTTTGCATAAGAATAAGCAAACTTTAACCTCTAGTTTTTGGTATAAAATCATAACTATAACAAACCCTTAAACTGGTTTTTTTCAAAGAAACTAGTAAAACTTACCAATGACTACCTTACTCTACATAAGATGGGTGGCTTGGAAAAATCCCTTACAAACAAGATTTACCCACAAAGCTGTTCACTCCCATAAAATTTTCTTGTATGACTAACTCAAGATAGCTCATATCGCCTATTCGTTTCAGATTAGCAAACCTATAATAGGATAGAAAGATTTTGAATGTGAAATCAGTTTTTGATTTAGAAAATCTCTCTCTATAGAATTGGTTCTATTCTCTTCTCTTAGATTACAATTACAATAATGAAGAGAAGAAGAAGAGGATGAGAAGAATTTGTATTTTTGAAAATTAGAGCAAATAATTTCTCTTATAAAAATCAAATTTCTCTTCTCTTTAGGAAATAATCATAAAAGCCCAAAAGGAAGAGATATGAGAGGATTTGAATAATAAAATCCAAGAATAAGTTTTTCACTCTCATGCCTGAAAGATTCTGCCTAAATCATTGTTTATACCCCCAAATTAAATTTTTCTTCCTGTTGGAGATAAAAGGCAAGTTAACCGTGTACCAAAAAAGAAAGAGGGAAGAATAGTGGGGTTATTTTGTAGGACCACTCAGTTTATAGTGAGAATAAAAGTACGAGGTAAAAGAGGTGCATGTGTATGGGTTATAGCATGTGTAGAAAATAGGATAATGGGTCTGTGTCTCTTTGTAGTACGGACCCCTCATGTAAGATTTGATACTATCTCTCTATTTTTCCCTCAGACTTAAAAAACTTTTTTTAGATCACAAAACCCATTAAATATTTTAACTTTTGTAACAGAAGAGGTTCATTGTGTGTATATTTCCCTCTAAGTTTTCAATTAATAAGCATTGTCTAATTAAAGCAAATAATTTTTTATAGCAAATACTCATGTGTTTATAGGAACCTTAAAAAATAAAGATTCTCAATATTAAATATAGCTTAATTAGGCATTATTCTTTTGCTTTCTATTGTTTTAAAACATTGAATTAATTAAATGCCTAAAAAATAACCTAAAGACCACTAATCCACATGTGTCTTAATCCTATATACAAGAGTTCTTCATCTCTCAATATCTCAATGTGAGGAATGTGAATTTAAGTCTTCAATGAAACAACTTTTTATTTTAAAATTATAATTCCTCTGCATTAGAAGGGTGTAAACCCTTGATAGAAGCGTAACATTGCGTGGTGTTTCAAATGACAACTACTGACTAATCTCCACTGGATATGCATTATGTGAAGGTAAATATGATGTATGAATGATGTCCCTGAATTGCCGTGGACAATCTCGCTTGATTAATTAGCAGTGTTCATTATACAAATTTGCGGAAAGCAATTTTGGCGTTACTGTTTGAATTTACTATATTATTTATTAATTATGTCACCTTTGTTTCAAAGTTTCTGAGAACTCACCCAATTTCCTGTTAAATTTTTCACCTTGGAAGAGAGTGGTAGACATTTTGCTGATTCCAGGATAAGCAACCTCCTACATACCTCTCCATCTAAACTCAGAATTATAACAGAGATTCTATAGTAATCAGCTTTTTGATATTAATGATTTAATATAGTAGCCATTATGTATATGTGAACAATCTGCAATCCTTTTGGATTAGGTCTGCAGTTAAGATGTTTTGCTTTTACATCTTATTATTGTAAAATATTAATAGTGTGCTTGGTCAATAAACCTGCTGGGATTATTTTGCTAAATTTTTTCCTCTTCTAAGGTTATGAATGGACCAGTTTAAGCCTATATTATGAATTTGATGCTGAGTTGTACAAGAGTATATTTTAAAATACAAGGCATGAGCTGATGAATGAATATGAGCCATTTTAAAGCTGGGCCAAAGATCTTATTTGGATTGATAGATAACTAAATAACATCCGAAAATATAGGCTATATTGTTTACTTTAGAGTCCCAGTTTTTTAAGAAAGGTGGGTTTTCGATTAGTATCGGGAACACATCTTACTTATCAAGCATGGCCTCTCCAGAGAGTGCTCTATTAAGCTTAATCTGGGACTCCCTTAGCTTTTCAGGTCACGAGACCCCCTAGCGATTATTGTAGTATTGTTCATGGACGAAAAGTTCGTTATTACATAAGCATAGATCATTGTTGTAGACGTTAGTTATTCCTATCATGTCTTTGAAGTAATCTTCCTTATGTTTTTAAATTTGGCATGGATCTATCATTTTTAAACATTGGTATATGTGGTAAGAAATTAGAATGGGAAGATAAAAACTTTGTATTTAGTGAATAGAGATATGACTTAGTGAGCTATGTTTTTTTGGTGATTTCATATATACTGCTAGAATTTCAGTATGATGTAATACTAGGAGAAGGAGCATTACCTGATGAAAATAATGGCCAGTCAAAGATGCTACCAAGATGAGGTTTCCTCCAGGCCATCCTCAGCAACCCCGAGTTAGATGTTGTAGAAAGTGGCTAGACCTGTTAAGAAATTGCATATGTTTTGATCAGGAGGAATAGGATGTCAAGAATAACGATAGCATGATTTGATGGTGTGAATGTAAATACCTTTGAAAGTAAAAGCATACTATCTCTCGATAAAGTTTATTCCAGCAGGCCTAATCTCTAAATGAATAACATGGATGAAACAATGCCCAAATATATACAACAATAATCATTTCTCTTCAGGACATACTGCTACTCAAAGACCTAATGACATGGTCCATCGGTTCCGGTTGTCTTGAATCAGAACCAGCGGTTTCAAAAATTTTGAATCGAGTAATCACGACACGCTTTGATGCCGTTCAAATGTGGCCGGTTTTATACTCCCATGTGAATATTTAAAATATGAATCTGAAACTCTGGCATTTCGGAATCCTACAGTTGCCGTCCGGTTTGATCCGGATCGATACAAGACTTCAAAAATTCTAGTAGTCTTAACACAATTTTTCTTAATTATTGTTTTATTAAAAGAAAAAACTTTTTCACGTTTGATTTGATTGCAGTTGGAGACTTGACTATTTGATTTATAATAGTGTAAAAGACAGTACACAATGGTAACATACATTATAAAAAAGTGTGAAAAAAGAAAGGTACACCATAGATTTGGAACATATAATAATCTCTTACAAAATATAATTTGAGGGCTGTACAATTGAATACAGTTTCGATCTGTAAAAAAAACACAATAAAAAAATTTATCCGGTGGTACAAATAGGAAGTACAAAATGCAGGTTCTAACGTTTTGAGCTCGCATTGAGGTGGACTTAATATTATTTATTTTTGGTAAATTAAACTTTTATTATACTCTTTTACATTCAATTTATTTATTTCTTATTCCTCTATAACATTTTACTTAAAATTATCCAAAAAATATAGTTGATTATTTTTTTGTTTATAAGGGACAATTTTGGCATGGACAAATTAGAGATGAAAAATATGTTACTAATATGATGAGTTGATGATTTTTTTTTACCACACACACAATTATAGATAAATCCTCAAATCTCTTCCCTCTATCTCTCAACTCTAAAATATACTTCCCAAAGATATTACACATACGTTCATTATTTCTTTCTATTGCGTTTATTATTGTCTCTTTAATATTGGATTATCTATTTTTATTTTTTTTTCATACATCCAATTCTAAATGTTCCTTCTAAATCTTCCAATTTTTTCATATATTACTTCATTTTGGATTTTTTAATAATTTCAGTATTTGGAAAATTAATTTCAAATCTCTCCAAACTGCAATTCCATCTAATTTTAAATATCTGCGCAATGTCCATGTCATTTTAATATTTCCATAATTTCCCATTCAAAAATTTAGTTACACGCGGAATTCACAAAGCTTCATACCTCCAAGGTGGAAAGCGACGTATTTGCTCGAAAGCGTGGAGAAGAAGAATTAGGATTCAAAACAATTCCACTTTGATTAATTTTTCCACCACCAATAACAGCATGACGCTCGTTACATACTATCAATGACTCCTAGTTTTGTGAAGATCGTTATAATTATGGTCTTGCTATCCACCCTAATAAGAAGAAGGCAAATCATTCTCGCTATAGTTTACACATAAGGTTAAACCACCAAAATATCAGATATTATTCATGAGAAGCACTTTGCAAAAGATTGTTCAAGATTAACGGAGAGGATATCAATGGCTCGTATATCTCCCGCATGATAATTATGCAAAAAGAATGATGCATTTTCAAGTTGGAGGTATTGCTATGACATCTCATAAAATAAGGCAATTATAAATAACAATCATCTATTCAAGTTGAGGTTAGGAATTGACCGACTCTAACTCCAACCTCCCAAATAAATCTTGTTCTATCAAAAGTGTGATATATCATGGCTGATCACTAATCATTCCTTCTATTTAAGTATATAGTAAGTGAAATATATCTAATAAAATATGGAGAAAAACATGGCATAAATAATGGTTATATGGAAACGTATATCGTTATACCATCTTTGGTGAAAAAAATTAGGATTTAATAACTATTGTGTCAAGAATAAAAGCTTATCACAGAAAAAAAGTTTAAAAATCTTATTGCCCAAAAAAAATAATATCGTAAGGTATACAACTATTAAAAGGACTATTATTCATATTACATATTTATTTGAAAGAGAAAAGAAATTTTTAACAATAAAATGCTCATTTTGCAAAAATTTTATTAGTAGGTAAAATATTGACTATTTATCTTGTTAGTATTGATTTGGATAGTGAAGTAGCTTTAGGCAAAACTCAGTTCTTTAGTATTATGTGGGTGTTATACTTTCTCCGATTGGTGATTTAGATGGAATGGAAAAATTCCATAAACTAGAAAATTATCAATAATCTTTTAGTGTTTTATTTGGATAGAACTCTCACACCGCCATAATATTTTGAGCCATGTATAAAATAATAACTAATTTTAGAAGAAATATTGGTTGAACTAATAAACAAATTTGAAATTTATACCATATGGTGTGTTTAGATGATATCTAGCTTAAGTGACAAAATACGGCTAATCAATAATGAATATTAAGAATTCTCATTGTTGCCAACCTAAATTTGGTGGACACATTTTTTCACACTAGATGCTGCATGTCCATATTCTCTGATTTAAGTAGTTATCAAGAAATAGCTCTTGATATAACAAACAAATTAATATGTTTTTTTTTACGTCCAATAAATAAATGCTCAAATTTTTGATAATCATTTATGGACACATGAAATATGTTAGAAGAATTTAAAAATATTTTATATAGATACCATCGTGCATATGGGATAAAAAAATATATAAAAATATTTTAAATTTTTCAGAGATTTCCCTAGTGAAGGTTGGAATTTCAACTTATATTACAGTTTTAAATACGTCCCTTATGTGTTAATTTATATAAAGTGAATATCTCTATAATCATTTTTATTGCAATATGTAAAATAGCCATCCACATTTTCCAACTTCCATATCCCAAACCAATATGGACTAATTTTGTTATAGCACAATCTATCTCATGAATATTTTGCTAAGTTTTTAAAAATGTCTGTTACCAAGAATAGTCTTAGGATGCTTTATTTATACTCTACCTCTATCCATTCTAGTTTCTCCAATTTTCTCTTGATAAATATGGCCATATGAAGTTGCCGATAATGTTAAAAATGAAAATAATGATTGAGTTTCTCCTTATGCAATCTGAAAAGCCTCCTATTTATATTATTGATTCGTAAAACTCTAAATGCGGTGTTTTAACAAGAATATCTATAATGAATTCCGGATTTTAAAAATTTCGTTTGCAACATTTTTCATTGTGTGTCTAGATTTAAGTTAGTTGCTATGTTAGACAACGAATTTTTTTCGTCTTTATTATGGATCTTTTAAGTATTGAACTAGATATTTTTTCTACTTACCTAATAATTGTATTTAAGATAATGTTCCGTCAATGGTCTGTATGAGTATGTTTCTGAAATTAGTATCACCCGCCTTCCTCAAAGTTATCACATCCACCAATCTACACAATCCACTAAATTTCATTCTACACATACTTGTCATCAGGCAAAAATAGTCTTCAAAAAAAAAAAAATACTCATAGCGTCCTTGAGTGGTGTCCTGTGGAATACTTTCCAAATTTTGAGTGCTCTGCAAAAAGCCTGTTGGTTGACTTATGCTACAGGTAAATTTGATCTGTGCTACAGATTGACATTTGCCCTTACCAGCCAAAAATACTTAATTGAGCCACAGTTGCATTGCAGTATACCAGCACAATCTTTGTATCTTTACTCACATAAGGCTTCAAAAGAGGCCATATTTTTCTTATGTCCTGGACGTGGCACAGGAACAACAGATTTCCGGAATTCAACGGACCGGTAGAGGCCATTTCCGGGAAGTTCACAGAAATAGTGTCAATTAGGACTTGAAATCAGATCCTCTGGTGAGATTTTCCCACAAGAGCAAGCCGAATCGGCAGTGAATAGGGTCTCGGAATATATTTTCGGTGGACGACTCCCATTGGAACATCCCAAAAGGCTCCCGAAGCGAGGGCGTCATGGTGGCATCATACCTGGCGCTCCTAATCCAAAGCAAAACAGTTTTGGCGGCGCAAGCCCATGCCGCATGACGCGAAGCACGGGGCCTAGGATTTGCGCGTCTTCACCCAGTCCGCAGGGCGGAACTGAGGCGCCCAAGCGGCTCGGTGGTGCAGAAGGCCTTCTCGCCGCCGCTAAACTATATCTCCTAGATGGCTTCTCCAATACATTTAGATCCCAAGTTCAGAATGCTGATTAAGTGCCAGGGCACTTCTGGAAAGAGCACCTCCTCTCACACGAGACCTGGCCCTCTAATGATACACGTGCTTGCCCGTATAATATAGCATACGTAAACAGATGGAGTAAGGTAGGTTCATATTATCCGTTCCATCATCTTCTATTCCATGTATTACTGTCCGTTTCAGTTAGTCATGTTCCAATTCCCCTGCTGGTCCTCTCAGCGTCCGCCTCTACGCCCTTTAGGAATCGACAATTGGGGAAAGACCCGATCCTCTTATAAAATACGCCCACACGCGCCATCCTTAAGACCATAAGCCGAATAGGAAGAATAATTTAGTCAATCAAACTGAAACTTGAAGCATCAGCTTAGACGTGGGTGCCCCTGAGCTTATGAGCAACATTCTTACGCCCCATGTCAGAAGTTACGAAAATTCTCATTCTGTCTGATTGGTGAATTGGAAGTTTTCTATTCTCGTACGCGAGCCACAGGGCCCATGTTGGGGGCGCTCTACTCATTTTTAGGAGCCCTCCCTTTACGCGCTCAGCAGCCGCCGCAGCCAATACAAGCTAGTTGCGTGACGCGGCACCTCCCTGGTAATCTTCAGTATCTTAGATCAAAGAACGATCTTAATTATAATTGATCTGTGGCCGTGGCACTTGTGTGGCCATCGATCTCCGTCCCAACCCGAGTCACTGAGTGCCCCAGGTAATAAAAGTATCAATTATTTATGTTTTGTGCATTTCATTTCTTTGCTTTTTAGTGCATAACCGCCAGAAGCTTTCTTTTAAACCTCACTAATTGAGCGGCAAGCTAACAGAC
>NW_023591416.1:5322634-5384006 GCF_014843425.1 Jatropha curcas | reverse complement strand
TTTGTCGATCGTATCGTATAAGCATCTGGAGAAGCTTCTTGGGTTAAAATTCAGTACATCAGCAGGTTTATTTCCGAGGTTATCCAGCACTTGTGCTCCCAATTTTCAAGCTACTGAAGAAGAATCAGCCAGTTAAGTGCGAATGAGGACTGCAGAAAGCCTTTGACCACATAAAGAAATACCTGATGAATCCACCGGGCGCTTACGTCTCACCCAGAGCCAGGAGAACCTCTGACCTTGTATCTATCTATAGAAGATTGCAAGAAGTCGGAGCAATGTTGGTACAGCGGACGCCGCTGGAGTAGATAGAAGGCAAATTTACTGACATTAGCAAGAAAGCTACTGCCTTATCGAAGAGAAGTACAACATGGTGGAGAAAATGTGTATTGGCAGTAGTGTGGTCGATAAAGAAGTTGAGGCCTTACTTGATTCCTTCAGGCGTCACCTTCGTTTCCAAAATTGATCCTCTGAAGGTATTGCCAGAGAACGCCTACTCCTGTATAGAAGGACAGCTATCTTAAAATGGTTAATTCATGCCTTAGCGTGGATTCAGAATTTGTTAACGAAAGAAAACGGTCAAAGCTGGGCTGTGGCAGACATTCCTGGCCGAAAAGCCAATTACAGATGACAACATGGGAATTGAGTTTCCAGACGAACACTTGCTGTGTGTCGAAACAGGGCTTGGAAATTGTACTTTGATGGATCAGCCAACAGAATGGAGCCAGCTGGTATTGTAATTGAAGCACCTTCAATGGCGAGGTTACCACAATGTGCAAGAGGTCTGGTTGTTCCCAAGCACTATGAACCCCTCCCCAAATATCAAATGCATATGATGCATGTGAACTAAGGAAGAGGAATGCACGTGGATGTGTGAGTCGCCACCTTGTTTAAAAATTTTTTGGTTTTTTTTTTAGGGTTAAAAACTAAAGGGGGGGAAAAAAAACCCTAGGACTCCGATTTAAATTAACCTAATTACTAGGATTTAATTATCCAATGTCTAAGGCATGGTGTGCAAAACCGAGATGGATCCCGAGACGATTCATGCTGATGAACTAAAACCATGAATGAATGCTTTACAAGGTGAATGATGTGTTTTATGGTGATTTCGACTTGCCGCTCGCGGGTTTTAAATCCCAAACGTGCCTTTACGTAACTTCCGTTTGAATTGGAAGATCAAAGTCAACGTAGTTCGATAGGCCTCTTTTAGAGGGCTTTGAATGGGGATGCTTTATGCATGAGTGTGTGTATTGCTTTTGTGCATTTTGTTTAGGCATTGTGCCAAAAGAATGATTGTTTTAGGCATTTGCCAAAAAGTTTTGATTAGGCTACTTATTTGTGTAGCCAGAAAAATGTTGATTGGACTTGATTTGTTTGCCAAAAAATGAATAAGTTTTACCAAAACATTTTGTGGTTTTAGGCAATTTAATTGCCGAAAAATTGATTTTAAAGGCTTTTAGCCAAAATGTTGTTGATTTGAAAGCTTTTAGCAAAAAGGCCGATTTATGCAATTATGTTGCCAAATTGATTGATGATTTATTTAGCGACTGATCGCCAAAAATTTGAATGATTTAAGGCTTTAAAGCCAAAAAGATGATTTATTTTTAAGGCATTTTGCCTTTAAAACTTTGATTTAAGCGTTTTATTTGACTAAAAAATAACTGATTCTTACTTATTTGGCAAATTTGTTTACCAAAAGTAATTATCAAACTGCAATGTAGGCATTTAATGCCAAAAGAACATGAATATTTAGGCTACTTAGTCACAATTATTGATGAACGGGACTTAAGCCGAAATTTGCTTCGAAATTAAAGGCAATCATACCATAGCCATTGATAGACTAGATAGTTTTAAGCCAATATTTGTCGGTATTAGGTTTTAATAACCACGATTATTAATTAACCGCGGCATTTAGCTTAATCAAACTGTAATTGACCAATTTACTTGCCTATATGATACATTGAATGCATTTATCGCAGAATTGTAGAATTAAAAGGAGTAGAAGAGAAGCATGCGGATGATAGTGCTAAAATTAAATAGGCAGAGTTTTGTTTACGTACCTGAGTTTTTAGGGGATCGTCGACCGCTTCTTAACTCCAGGTTAAGGCTCCTCGGTTAAGGGAATGTAATTTTAATTTAATTTTAATGACCCAAGTTATCACAACATATAAAAAATTAAAATTAAAATTAAAAAATCAAAGGAAGCATAACAGAATCGCAAAAGAAGCGTAGGAGAAGGAGCGTCCGTCAACACAGACTGAGTGCCTCAAAAACGGAGCCCCAGAGCCGGCTTTTTATTAGAAAAAACGTTGACCCGGGCGCCCCTGCCCGCCTTCGGAGGGCGGGCATGGCCGCCTGGTCTGGCGGGCTGTCCGCCCAAGGCTGGGCGGCATGCCCGCTGGCATTGGGCGGGCGTGTCCGCCCCATGCTGGGCGGGTGGTGTTCGCCCATGCTGGGCTGGCGTGCCCGCCTTGCCTGGGCGGGCATGCCCACCCCCGCGGCGGGCACGTGTGCCTTTTCCCCTTTTGCTTTTTTCGTTCCGGGAGTTTCCGGAGTTCTAGACCTCAAAAAAATATTTTCTGAGGACCAGTTCCGTGATTCCTCGTAATTTCCCGACGTTTAAGTACCATATGTGCATACTTTCGGTAAAACTTCCAAAAATAGCCTTCGGTCGCGGGCCGGACTGCTTGCAATCCGGGAAAGCTGGCCTCTCGAGCCTCCAAAAATAAAGGGTATCCACAGGCGACTTGCCAAGCCGCTTTGTCGCCTGGCGGCTGCCGCCGCCGGCGATAGCGGCTACCGCCGCCTTTAAGGGCTACCGCCACACCGCGGCCGGGAAAAATTGGCTTTTTGAGCCTCAAAAATGTAGGTTAATTCACGAGTTCACTAACAAATGGCTGAGTATGAAGCATGCATTCATGGGAATGAAGCTTCTTGCATCCGGCGCTAAGGAGGTCGAGGTCAATAGCGAGATTCGTTATTGGTTATCGAACATGCTAACGAGAGATGGAAAGTAGAAGAAGAAAAAAACTGAAGCCTTATGTTGATACTTGTTGAAAAGGCCAGCGCTATTTGATAAGATTCACTTTTCACTCACATGTAGAAGAACTATAATAGAATTCCAGATGCCTTTGGCAAACTTAGCATCGGCGTGGAGGATTTGAGTAAAGTTCCGAAGAAGCCATTTATCTATTTACCACAGCCAATATCCCGTGCTATGAAGACATTTTTGTGAATCAGGTGGATGGAGGAAGAAACCCTGGTTTACGGATATTTTTTCTGAGGTTATATGAAAGACGGTACTTTCTCTGATGATGCGAACGAAAGAAGACCGTGCGGTGATATCAGAAAAATGGCTTGGAATTATGTTCTTGGCCTGATGGTGAACTTCTATAGAAGAGCTTAGGATGGGATTGTTGCTAAGATGCGTGCAGTAAGAAAGAAGGAGAAGACATAATGAGAAAAAGTCTCATGAAAGTAGTTTGCGTACCCTCATTTAAGCGATGAGCCTTAGCATAGAAAAAATCATGAGCAGGTTATTTCTGGATGCAAGATGGGAAGGTGACTGTATTCAGTATGTGCGTTTCATTGCAAAAGCTTGCCAATACCATGATAATAAAAGCCACTTACCTGCTGTTGAACGGGTGCCATCAACAACTCCTTCTGGCCCTTTTCTACATGGGGCATAGACGTCATCGACCAAAAAATCTCGGCCAGCAGCAGTCGAACAGCCATCAGTATATATTGTGCGAGTTGGACTTACTTCTCTTTTAGATGATTGAGGCTCAGTCTTACAAAAAACCTTAACCGCCAAACATGTGGCTAGATTCATTTGAACAGAACATTTCTGCTCGCGATATTTGGGTGCCCCATCACATAGTTTACAGATTAATGGCTTCTCATTTTCAAGCAAGAAGTTGGCCAGTTGCTTTATAGATGATAAAAAGGGTTGGAGCATTCACCATTCTTTTCTCCTTATCGGCCCTCAGGCTAATGGTGCAGTAGAAGCTGGGCGAATAAGGGAGATTCAAAAGGAATCCTGTCGAAGATGTGTGAAAGGTACAGAAAGCTGGGCCGAGAAACTTCCTTTCCCCGCTCTGGGGGACATCGCACTACCTTCAAATCAGTGAATGGCAGCCTTCCTCCCTTTGAACTTTGTATATGGAATGCAGGCAATGTTACTGATTAGAGCTCAAAAGAAAAGTCTCTTCAGGGCTTTGGGTTAGGAAGTCTGGTCTGACGAGGAAGAATGGGTCAAGAAGAGGTATGAAGATCTAGTTGCTCTAGACGAAGAAGACTGAATGCTCGATTCGAGGATCAGGTGCGAAACCAAGGAGGATTGTGCTCGTTTTCTTGACAAACAAACGGGTTACATCCAAGGGCTCTAAAGAATGGAGATTTGGTATTGATCAGATTATTGGATCACGAAGCCAGAATTCATTCCTGGTGGGAAGTTTTAAACCCAAACTGGCATGGACCGTTCAGAGTTAGAGTTATTAGGCAAAAGGCGCCGCTGAATTGGTCACCATGGGAAGGGAAGCATGGTCAACCGAATTGTCAATCAGACCAAATGAAAAAGATTTTATGCCTTGAAATGAATGATTTTGATTAAAAAAGAAAAATCAGGCTTAAGATTTGAAAACCCAAAATGGGCGGCTTAGGCAAAAGAATTAAGCTCGCTAGGTTGAAAACCCGAAAGGGCGGGCCTAGGCAAAAGTTAGAGCATGAATAAAAATAAAAATAAAACAAAGGTCTTCGGGATCAACGCATGCTGCTTAGTTTAAATGCGGAATCCATGCCAGGCGTTTCGTGACAAATTGTGATTGGTTGCTCAACGCCATCAAACTTGACTCGAGGGAGAATAGGAAATCGAAATAGTTCGAGCAATAATGGACCATTGTATTAAAATAAATTTCCTCTACTCTCTGGGGTATTAATGTTGAAAAGAAGTAAAGATTAATAAAGGATTTGAATTTCAAAAATTGTTCTTTTTTGCCGGGGTTATTGGTCAAAGAATGCAAGACCTTCCTCTCTGCTTATTTGATCAAAGATCGACTCATCTGGGTTTTAAAATTTTCTGGCTGTTGGTCCTACCCAAATAATGAATTCTGGCCCAAACATTGATGGAAGGGCGGACACCATTGTCTCAGTGAAATTTCCCCGGAAAGATTCAATATAAAACCACGATAAACCTTAGTACTATATAGGTTCTGCATACATAAAGAAGTCACATTGTATTTTGTCTGATTTGTGTAGTAATAAAATGAGGAACCCCATTCTTTGTCATTCCAAATGTAAGCTTTATCTTTACAGAATAAAGTCATTTTCCTTTTATGAGCTTTCATTTATTAACCCGAGGGCAGGAGGCCCAAATAACTAACACAGCAAACGATTTCGAAAGAAAAAGATTTGTTTGTCTTTTTTGATTCATGTTGTGCAGAGAGTCGGAATTAAATAAAGACAGGGGCATCGGGATCATTAATTAAAAGCGAAAGCAGATACATGTAAATAAAAGCTCCAATGGCCTGAGCATGGAAAGAGATAAAAAAGCAACAAACAACAGTTTATTCTAATGGGCCTATCAGCAGAGGCCAATTTCTTCACAGAACATTGATGTCCAGCATGGGGAAAGAACCCAGTTGGCATAAAATGCAGTGTCACAGTGTCCTGCATCGCCTCCTTATCTAAGTACATTCGATTTTGCCAAACGGCAGCAAAATTGCGTCAACAGATTGCGAGCATTATCAGACCACTTTCAAAGTTATGGATCGGGGGAACACCTGTATCATATACTGACGGCTTTGATCCTATCCGGGAAAAATAGGCCATGAGAACGGTCTTAGGCCTGGCATACAACACATAATTGAGGTTCGTATTACTTTTCTGGTGTGGACCAGTCTTAATCCTCCACCAAGGACCAAGCTCTACCGAATTGTAGGTTTTATCCCCAAAATCGATGCGTCGTCGAGACCGAGATTGAAAGTGGCAAGTCCATAGGTTGGAATTAAGCGAGCTGGGACCGGAGGAATCAGGCTTACTTGGTCCAGAGCCCAGGCTTGCTAATAGCAGCTGGACCAACCGCGATGATGAAGCATTGAGTTGGTGAACGTGAAGGGCGATATCCCTAACCCAACACATCGTTTCTCCCATGTCATCATGAAAGACAGTATTTGATGGTATTCATTTGCATATCACGAACAAACATGTCAGAAGGCGGAAATCTCCAATTTCGGCGCTGGCATTTCTTCATGGCATACACATTCAATAGTACAAAGCAGCAAGTCGAATCCAAGAGAGATCTAGATCAATGGACAAAACCCCTTACTCAGGAAAGGTTCCAAGGGGAGGCCTTGATCCGTTGTTATCCACCACAGGGAGGTAAAATCGGAACATAGGGCCACAACCTCAGCTAGATCATACCTAGACCTGGGGGTAAAGCTGAGTTTTTTCTTTGTTCAGGATGTGATCCATGACAACACAATCTTCCCTCGTAGTCGGAGTACTTCAGAGTCTTCAAACTGGAAAATCATGGTGTCTAGGATTAAGGAAGTTGATAAAAGCCCAAGACAAAGAAGCCATGGTCGGGTTTTAATCTTTGAAATATTTTAGCAAACGAGTTTGGTTCGTTAGCGAGGAATTGCCATAGGTCGTCCGAGATGGATTGCACGAAAGATGAAACTTGTGTTTCTTGAAGGCCATGGAAAAGTTGGTTTCTGAAGGCCATGGAAAAGGATTATTTAAGAAACTGATCTGCTTTGAATGCTGGAAGTGAAGAAGATGTAAAGAGAAGCTTCTATTTATAGAAATGTAAAGGGACCGATGAACGGAGGATCATCATTACTCGACTTGATATCCACTGTCAATGGTGGTTGGAAGGGCATTTATGTATAGATTGCTTCGGTTGGTGGAAATTTAAACTTGCGTTAATAAGAAGGACAGCTTGTACAATAAGGAGGTTGAGTTATTATGACTGCATTAACCGCCCTGTCAAGTAAGTACCACGACCCACTTATGTTTATGAATTGATTCTTGTCGTATTTCATTTTAAGTTCATTATTTTATTCTTTATTTATTTCATTTTATTTCATTCATTTACAATAAATTCATTCATTTACAATAAATTAGCCCATTGACTGCTAATGAGGTGGACCACTTTTGTGGATAAATGGGACACCGTTGTTTTGTGTTTTTGTGTTTGTGTTTGTTTCTACAGAAATAAGATCTCACAGCTGTAAAGTATAAACACGTATGATAATGTAATAAAAGCAAAATACTGTAAAATAATAACAAATGTAAATAATATCATAAAAATAATATAACTGTACAGCCATTCTAAAAAACTACTAAATGTTCAAAAAGTGTTCAAAAATGGCTGAGACACGGGGCAGGACTACTGCCGCCTACGGCTCAGACCAGCAGCAGCCTGAGGGGGTGGAGACGGTGGTGCGTCATCAGAAGGAGAGCCATCATCATCCTCCTCGGAGGAGTCGAGCGGGATGCCCTCAACCTATAACCTCGTCCGGAGCCGGTCCACCTCCGCCTGGAGTCAGCTCACAGCGCTAGACTGGCGAGAATGATGCCTCTGCAGCCTCCCGATCTCCAGGTCCTGTAAAATAAGGATATGTAAGAAAAGGGAAGCAAAGAATAAAGAAGGCAAAACACAAGAAGACTATATTTACCCGCTCATGCCGCTCGGAGTAGAGCCCGATCGATGAAGGACGGCGAACCCGAACCGTGGCACATGCTCCGGTACTCTGGCCAGCCACTGCAAACAAAAAAATTCCATTAAAAAGCTAAATTCAAGGTATGCTCTTGAACTTTTGGTAAAATACAAGTGTTTAATTGACTCACTGGTGTAGTGTGCTCAGGTCCAGCTGCGCTGAGGAGGGAGCCTGCCGGAGATCAGCGAATGATGATGGCCTCGATCCCAGGCCTGCAGACAGATCCAGCACCACCTCCATACATCGGTGGAGACGGGTACGATACCCAGCACTACCTGCCTCGGTCGCCTGGAGCAAAACGCTACCCCTGCCTCAAGCTGCTCCTCTACTGCTGTAGTGGACTACCAGTCTTTGTACGTCTTTCGCTCCTGCACAGGTCACCCGAGGGAGACAATGATAACATGTTTGCGAGAACAGTGAAAGAATGATGAAATGTAAATAAGACTGAGAAGATCAGAAAAAGTCACTTGGTGTACTCGAGGATCTCGGAAGTAGCGCCTGCATCTGAGAGGAGAAGAAGCAAGGGAAATCGCCAGCGGACAGAAATTGTTCGCTGAGAAGCCCCTATACTCCACGCTCCCAGGTCAAGCCCTCCAAAAGGCACATGTGAGGAGGAGGGGCATGAGGTACCCGCCGCTATGCTAGGGCCACCGGAGTGTCGTAAACCCTCTCTCCGAGGAAGTACCGATCAGCTCAGTATTCCCGCATCAGGAACCTCGAACAGGTATGCAGCTCTGCCACCTCCCGACCCGGGTAGGTCCTCCAAGCGTCACAGTCCCACGGAGTCAGAAACAGCTGCAAAAGAATAAAAGAATCAGTGATTGTTAGACAGCCTAAAAGAAGGAAGAAAGCTAAGCTAAATGTCCAGAGATTTTTGTACTTACATCAGACAGCTCCCGGTCGTTAAGGAAGCTCCTCCATCCAGTACTCGGGGTTCGCACTGCATAAGTGTGATGATTAATGGCTCAGATAACGAGGGATCCGCCATCTAGATCAGCGGAGCGTCAACCGCGACTCTGGTAGATACGGTACCTATAAGCCCATAATGCAGGTAAAAATTACAGTGAATCAGTGTCAGTTGAACCCTTGAAAATGAAAAAGTAAGAAGCTGAAAGAAGTGAAAGACTGTACTCCAGAGGCCGGATCAACAGCCAGTTTGACTCACGCACAACGTAGACATCCAGACCGTGATAGAGATGAGCCAAGAGCTAAGGTGGCCCAGTTGAAGACCCCGACCTGACTGAGTCCCTCAAGGCATGCTAGCACCGCCCAGGTCTCCCATTATTCTGGAGGTGCATAACAGCTGGGCGGATATGTAGAAGAGGAAGGACCGAGCAGCCTGGTCCGCTCTCCTCCGAGTATATGCAGGAGCATGCAGTGTGCCCCACCCGGTAATCCTCACGCCGCAGCCTGGTCCTGATCTCTCACCCAGAACCGGTAGCTACCTGAAGACCACGCATCCTGCCCGTGTACCTAGTCTGTGGGAAACGACAGAGAGGGACTGCTGAGGCTCCATAAGGTAGCCTCTGGTCCGGAGCATCCCAGCGGGGGAATCGACCGTCAAGCGGAGACGGTAATGGCAAGCATATCGACCCGGCAATAAGGTCATCCTCGCGAACCGAAGACCTATTGTTGTAGTGCAAGTCATTCAGCCTGCCATCATACGCTATCTTCATTAGCGGGCTGAAATAGGCTGTGTGCGTACGAACCGCAGCATAATCTCTGAAGCCTGCAGCGACGCCTCAGTCTCACATAGAGGGTCAACAATCCCAGAAGCAAGCATCAGCCCGAGCTGGCCTTGCCCAGATCAACCTGTAAGAAAAATATTCAATTTAAATAAATATTGTACTAACAATTATTCATTTTTATTCTATGGCAGGAAAAATAAGAAAATCCAAGTCTCGGGTTGAACCATAGCTGCGTCACGCAACTACACAGCCGCGTCACACGTCTACATGGTTGCGCCACGCAGCTATTGCCCAAGTTGCGCACCCTGAAGCATAGCTGCGTCGCGCACCTCAACACCCGCGCCACGCAACTCCACAGCTGCGTCACGCAACTGTTCGAAGTTTGGCATCCTAAGAACAAATGCGCCACGCAGCCCCACAGCTGCGCCACACATCTCAACAGTTGCGTCACGCAACTGCTCAAGGCTTTGCCTCGTTGATGAACAGTCGCGTCACGGAACTGTTCTCTGTTTCACAAAGAACAGTTGCGTGAACGCAACTGTCGCAGTACGCAGATGCTATTCGCCTAATTTGTACACGGCATGTTGTGTATACTCAAATGTGCATTTTCTTCAGAGATAAAATCATAGCGCCTAAAGATACAACGAATAATCATCAACAAATCAGCTTCTACAGCGCAATGAAAGGTGATCAAATTCCCTAAAGTTCAAAGGCAAGCGTAGTTTTTTCTGGCCCTCGAACACGTTGACGTACACAACTATCAGCAGGAAATGCTGCGTCACAGAATTTTTCATGCGTGACGCGACTGTTAGCTGCGTATCCAAACTACTAAAATTTAACTGATACCCAGCTACAGTTTAATCAAAGCAAGAAAACCAAAGAAAATTTTTACTTACCTCAGCCTGAAAGCCGCGCATCCGGCTCGTCTCGTATCTCACCGGGAACTCAGTGCCCGGCAATGGGAGAAGCTGCAGCAGTCGTGTCCCTGAGGTCAGCGGGTTTCGGCTCACCGGCACCGGCTCGCCGTCGAATGTCGGAATATCCAGTAGCGCCCCGAGGGTCTCCATCTCCGGATTGTAGGCGGAAGCGGGGATTTCAGAGGTTTGAGACATCGTTTTCAGTTGAAAGTTCAGAGAATCCTCAATTGCTTAGGGTTTATGATAAGTGAAAATGAATTGGTTAAGAAGAAAGTTACTTATAGTAAACGGTTGGGCCCAAGCCCACTTCTCCAAACCCAAAAAAAAAAAAAAGCAATGGGCCCATTATCTTCTTTCAAGCTCAATAGGCCCGTGTGGCCCATCTTAAGCCCATGACGGCCCATTTCAGCGATTTGACGTCGGTATGCGGCTCGCACACTTCATCAATTTTGTCTACTCACCACACAAGGGGCAGAAACACCAAATTGCCCAGATTACACCCTCAGGTAAGTTTTCTTTCAACTACTGTATCATAAAGGGTATACTTGAAAATGCAGACAACAAATTTTTGTTAAATTTGTTATGCCAGAATTTTTGCTAAAATTTTTGCAAAATGATTAAACCAATCTTCAACAATAAAATAATGAAAAATATGCCTACAAAAGTGAATATTTTTTGTCCTAGGCCGGAAGAATCCGAACTGGTGGCAAAAAGTAAATACTTTTGCCTTGATAAAATTTTTCAAAATTAACAGCATGGGAACAATGTGATGTTCAAGTATTTTTCTAACAAAAGGCGAAGTCTATTTGTACACGGTATATAACTGCTCTTTTTCTTGTGAAGACAATTGTTTTAGGCAACTGATGAATGGTTTTATTCGAAGCCGATAGGTCTTGACTAGGATAGTGATGGTGCATTGCGAAGCTGAGTAAAAGGAACAAATTCAAAACAGTATGATGTATATGCGAAGCTATTTGACTTTCTTCCCAGTCAACGATGTTGAATTGCGAAAGTTTCACAGGGCAATCAAACCGACATGCTTCGGGCCGATAAAACCGAGCCTCGAGGATGCCTCTTCTTGATCGCGACTCGGAGCAACAAAGCCGATCAAGACCAGAGGCTGATGGTGGCCAGATGATCAAAATCAAAAAGCCTTCAAGCCGATCAAGACGAGCTTCGAAGATTTTTCATCAAACCAACGATCTTGTCGGTCCCGAGTCAAACCGAGCCTCAAGATTCGTCTACGCGATCCGCTGGGAGCCAACAAAGCCGATCAAACTGAGCTAGAGTGGGTGGCCAGATGCATCTATAATCAAAACCATCTCAGCGATCAAAACCGAGCTTCGAAAGGGTATCTGCACCAAATCCATAGTTGTTATTAATCCAGGACGGGAGCCGCACAAGCCAACAGACCGAGCTGAGAAAGTGGCCAAAATGATTAGCAACATCTTCCCCAAGCGATCAAGACCTGAGCTTCGAGGGATGATTGCCAAGATAGAATGCCGTCAATGGACCACTTTAAACAATTAATTTGTTTAAACAATTATGATAAGTGGGGGGCAAACTGATTGACGCGTAATTTTATGCCCCGCCTAACCGGGTGATGATCAATCAAGGATAAGGCGATATAGGTATCCACGATCAACAGACAGTAGTTTGAACCAAAATTGAATCAAACGGCCAAAAGAGCTGACCCGCGTAGCGTCATAGTTGCGTCACGCAAACTCTACAGGCGACACCTCGGCGCGCGCCCGTGAACGGCCTACACTGTTTGTATGGATACGCGGCAACTGTACGAAAAGTAAGTTGCGTCATGCAGCTTACGGTCGCGTCACGCACCTACTACCTGTGTGACGCAGCTTGTTCTGCTGCCCTACCCATATAAATACAACATTTTGTCTTAAAAACGGGACTTTTCTCTCATTTTCCCTGGACTTCAACGTTTTAAGCTAATTTTTTTGGCTTACGGCTAGGGTTTCTTCCCCAAGAACTCAAGTGAGTGACCTTGAGGAAGATCAAGCCATTAGATATATAGATTTAAAATCCAAACATAAAAAGAGATAAGAAGAGGAAAAGAGAGAAAAGAAGAAGGAAACGTTTATTTTGTGAAAACTTGATAACAATACTTCTAGGATCGTGAAGCAATGTCCCAAAACCAATCCAAGTACATGCAATCCTCAAATCTGAGGGTTGCATGCAGATCTCAACTGAGGGTCATTAAGGTAAATCATTTTAAACCTTTCTCTTTTACATTTTAGTCTTCATTTATTAAAAATCTCATGTCCATAGGCATATAGTTATGGTTCTGTTCATGTGGAGTTAAACCAATACTGTTACCCATTTCTGAGTATTCGATTGTGTTAAATTATGTTAAATGAAAAAGAACACATAAAAAGAAGTAGGGCTGAAGGTAAGTTACGACCAGGAGCAGCTGCGTCAGACCACATACTACCGTGGCGTGACGCCATAGACTGTTTCATGTCCAAAAGACTTCTAACCTGGACTAGACCACTCGGCTGACCAACTGTTTATGTACTTCAGTACCTTTGTTGTTTATCTACATTTTTTATTTAATATTAATGTTTGAATAATATCACATACTCTGTGGATTTCAATAAAGTCACAACAGTTCCGTCGTGATAAGATTTAGGTCACCGACTGTCTTCATAGAACAAGCTCGCGGTGACGCAACCGTTAAAGTTCAGGATAATAAACTAACAGTTCCGTCAGCGACTGTTCTTCCATAGCAACACTGCGTGACGCAACTGCTTAAGTTCCGAATATTTTTCTTATCTCATTTTAATTCATGTCATTAAGTAAGATTTTTGCACTCTAATTTCCGGAAAATTGGGATCAATAGATGGCAAATGGTGCTTCTAATCAAGTAATCAGATTAATTTAATTATGATTAAAGATTAGGATTATTGTTTATTGTGATTATATTACGTTAAATCTGTTTGTGGCCGCCTATTAACGCATAAGAAAGAGCGGGTCTTTGTAATTATATTTCTGCATATATTTGTGGATGGATTGGCGAATGTGATGATTATTCTTATGATGGAAATGCAATGAGATGTACCTAGTGGGACGTTAGATTAATTTCCACCATAGGAACTCGGTTCGGTTTATTTCGGGTTGGGTTTAATTAAATAATCTGGCTTTTCTTAATAAAAAATCATTAGAAATAGTAGTTATAAAAGACGGCCGGTTATCGCGACGTCGCTCCAATGGGCCGATGTACCCAATCCCTGTCCTAGAACCTGCATTGGTTCGCCTGCAACCAGTTTCTTGAATAAATACCTTGAATAATAAATAGGTTAGAATGGAGTACATTTATAAATAAAAATTGGGAAACGGTCCTATTGACCGAAAATGGTGGCGACTTAAAATGTTTTTAAGAATGATTTTATCAGACATCGGGCATATCCGAATAGATTTTATCACATTCATTTCCAAAAACAACAACCAAATAAATAACATAACATAAAAGGATGTTTTCGGATCCTCCGGTTGGATTTCGAGATAAACAACCAATGCACAATAGGGTCATACCTAAGATCCTACCATTTATTCCCACTAGATATTCCAAAAGTTTCCTAGTTAACCTACCCTTTCTGTTTTTGGCAGTAGAGAAACTCAATCAGACTTAGAGTCTTCTCACGGAGAAGGTTTGCCTTGAATAACCTCTTTTCACAAGTAGCTTCTCACTCTAAGCTTAATTAACAATGTTTATTCAATATAAAAACTGTCTACTAAAGATTACAGAATCGAAAAAATAGACAGACAGAAACCAAATAAAGCACAGAAAAAGTAATTCAGATTAGCAAAACATGTTAGGAACACAGAACCGTTTTTCAAAAGTAGCTTTATAAAAATCTTTTCATCTTTAAAGAAAAAACGTGAAGTTGAAAGACTTGAAGAGAAAAATGGGTGTTAGAGAGTAAGTTTTGAGAGATAAAGGAGTATCAATAGGTGAATACTCTTAAAACGAAAAACTCTTTCTTTAAACTTTGTGTTTAAAGAGTGAGAAAACTCCTTTTTTATAGAGACAATTTGTGAATCTCGCTCGTTGGAAGGCTGGAGATTTCCATTTGAAATCAGAATACTTTGACTTTCCTTATTTTAAGAAGATATAAATTGGATTACCAATAAATTTGTTTTATCCCTTTTGGTAAAGAAAATAAGAGACGATCTCCTTCCTTTAAACATAAGATTTTTCGAAAAAGCGATTTATTTGGAAATATTTCGAAAAGATTTTACTTAATAAAAGATGAAAAGAATATAGATCTTCCTTCGTTTAGGTAAGGAATATAATTAAATTTCTTTAGATCTTCAAAGAGAATATTCGAAAAAGAAAGCATACGTTTATTACCCCAAAAATCATTAGAGATATGATTCTTTTAATATTTAGTAATTGAATCATTTTGAATTTCTTTAAAGGACATTCAGAAAACAAAAAGAATTATATTTTGAAAGATCTATTTCGAAAATATTGTGATGAGAGAAAGATTATTTATGTGCTTAAGAATGAATTTCTCTAATCCCTACAATGTTAATCCTAAAAATACTAACCACTAAGGTCCTCGATATCTTCACACACTAAGATTTGTCCTTGTTCGTTTTCTTTTCATAAGAATTCTACATAAAATAATATTAGCACAAATAATATAATTTAAATTTATTTGTTTTGTTTTAATCGTCAAAATTCCGAGATTAGAATTTGACCCTTGAGCCAACAAAGCCCTTACATTATGAGGCACCACTTAACCTTTTCCTATCAAGACATCTTAGGTCCTTATTAAATGTCCTACATCAACCTAAGTGTTTTAGTCTAACCTAAAGGTACTAATGGTCGACATTCCAAGCAGCAATGACATCTTGACTCTTGAAGCCCTTCAGACTTGCTCATTACTCTCCTCAAGAAGCAAGAGGAATCCTTCGATTCTGTCCTTAATGGTATGTTACACATGCAAATTCCTAAACCCTCTTCTAGCATTTGCAAGGAATCTCCTATTGTTAACTTGACAAGTAATGGTAATCCACCCAAACTCATCAGCCCATCCTTCTTCATTAAGAATGGAGGCAGTTATGCCCCACCTCCTACTACATGTGGCTGCAAAGAGCTTCACATTTCTAATTCGATAGGAAACGGGAACTTAATTTGAGCACCAATTCCCTTTGACCCGTCCATCTCCTTAAAGGATAGGGGCAATTCAACTCATCCTTTTACTCTTGAAACCACTAAGACCACCTTTTACAAACATGACAAGTAATAGGTCCCATATCTATCCATCCCCACCTATTAAACCACCTCTCTCCTTGAGAAATGGTAATACTCGAAAAAGGAACATTAGTCATAATTTCACTGAGCAGAAAAGTAACAAAAGAGATATCACCAATTTGGGTATCCCTTCGAGCTTCACCTATAAAAAAAACTTGGAAGTCGATTTCATCCAACATCTTGAGCCTAAGCCTCTCCCAATTAGTAAAAGTCACAATGCCTCTAAATATTTTGACTATCACCAAACTCATGGGCACCAAATAGACAAGTGCAAGAGTCTAAGACATAAGATTCAGGATCTTATTATCCATCCATTGAAATCCAAGCTTAACCCAGAATCCTCTCATCCTTTGAGCAAATATCCATTGTTGGTAGAGGATGAAGAATTTGACTCCACAAACTTGATCCAACCAATTCAAAATTTCCATACACTTAGAAGTTTCGAGAATGAGCTTGGCCTTGCTGACAAGCCTACTTCTAAGTCTGAATCTAATCTAGATTTGAGTCTAAGTTTGATTCTATAGTTTGAGTCTAGTTTCAAGTTCAAATTTGACCTTCTTGGTCCTTTTGTCAATTATAACCATCGACAGTAATGATGGAATTCCTTTTTAATAAAGGTCTTTTCAACTTTTCATATCTTGCTTTCCCCCTTTCTATTTATCTTGATCTCATTTTAATCCGACTTGAATGAAATCAATTGAAAAAAATCAAAGAAATATAAAAAGTAAAAAATTAAAAGCGAAGGTAATGAATTCATGAGTCTTGGCATGAAAGAGAACAGGAAATTACATTGCATCCACTAGAGAGAAATGAAGACTATTCAAAGAAGATGAAGCATTATCTAGTGTTATAGTAGGATAAGGATAGTGAGAATCCTAAGTTATCTATTAGTTAGAGTTTATTTAGGATTTTAATATTTATATGTTATCTTTTTTGTATATTTTATTATTATATATTATCAGTAGTCCCCCTTAGTATTTGGTCATTTATGTCCAAAAAAGAATATCATCATATGATATTGATGAATATATCTTGTAATATATTACATATATTATTTTTATTTATTTTATTATTATAAATCTAAGCTTACTTCTCATAGCTAGTCAATTTTTATTCCTAATAGGCTTATCCAGGATAATATCTTTATTGCCTCTGAAATTTTGCACAATATGAAAAGGATAAATACTGGGGGGAATGGGGTAGCGGCTTTGAAAATAGATATTTCTAAAGCATATGATTAGGTTAGCTGGAATTTCTTGGAAACTATGATGAAGGCTATGGGTTTTTCTGGAGTTTGGATTAATTGGATTATGATGTGTGTTACCTCAGTCAAGTACTCTGTGCTTTGTAATGGTGATCATATAGGACCCATCATTCCTAAAAGGGGCTAAGATAGGGGGATATATTATCTCTTATCTTTTTATTTTGTGTGTTTAGGGTTTGTCACTTCTTTTTGAGGAGGCTGAGGGTAGGGGTTGGATTCATGGCACAAGAGTGGGGGCAAGGTGTCCTAGAGTTACTCATCTTTTATTTATTGGCGACTCGTTTTCAAAAGTTAGGAATTATGTTTAGTCCAAATACAACTATGAGGAGCAAGGGTATAGTATATGCTATTTTGGGAGTTTATTCTTCTTTAGTGGGTGGGAAATACTTGGGTTTGCCTTATCTTATACAGTGTAAAAAGAAACAACTTTTTAATTTTCTTAAGGATAAGATTTGGGCTAGTATTAATAATTGGAATAGCAAGTTGTTGTCTAGAGAGGATCTTTAAGTAATTAGCACAGGCTCTTCCTTCATATTGCATGAGTGTGTTCCTTCTTCTTATAGGCTTGTGCGATGAGATGCAGAAAATCTTGAATAAATTTTGGTGGAAATCTACTAGTGGTAGGGAGGGTAAAAGGATACACCAGCTGGCTTGAGATAGAATGTGTCAAAGGAAGAAAGATGGAGGTATGGGTTTTCGTGACCTACACTATTTTAATATAATTATGCTAGGCAAGCAGGGGTGGAGGTTAATTTCTGAACCCAACACCATTTTATATAAGATCCTCAAAGATAAATATTTCCCTCAAGGGGATTTCTTATCTGCTTCTTTAAGGAGTAATGTTAGTTTTATTTCGAGAGGTGTTTTGCATGCTAGGGATATATTAAAACAAGGGTATAAGTGGAGGGTGGGTACTGGGAAAAGTATTTTAGCTCACTCTTACATTTAGATTCCTAAGGAAAATGTTTTTTTATGGAGGATCGGCTAGATTTTATTGAAAGGGAGCTAAGGGTTTATGATCTTATTGATAGAGAGAATGGTAGATGGGATGCCACAAAAATTATTAAGAGATTTAGTGTGCGAGATATTAGAGCTATTCTTGATATTTCTTCAGGTCTTAGAAATAATAATATTGCATCATTTGGCATTATGATAAAAGAGGGGTGTATTGAATTCGAGGTATTATTTTAGTTTAACGGCTCTTGGGAATGGAGAGATCGGTTGGAGGGAGATATTTGGAGTAAAATATGGAGTATGGAGGTGGCACCTAAAATTATGGAATTTTTATGGAGAGCTTTGAGGAGTATTTTACCTACTAAGGTCAAGCTTCATGCAAGAGGGGTTAGAGTTGATAAAGTTTACTATCTGTGTAATACGAAGGAAGATATCAACCATCTTTTCCTATGCTATAACCAGGTGGTGGAGATTTGGTGTGGGTATGGGTTGGTCGATTTTTTCAGAAGTGCTTTCTTTTCACCAAGTTTTAATGCAGGTGCTCAAGCACTATGATGGAGAGCAGGTCGCCTAGTAGCAACGTTAATATGGAAAATCTGATAGATGCGAAATGACATTATCTGGCGACAATAAATCTGGGACAAGGCCCCCATTATTTTTCAAGCCAACAACGACAGGAATGTCGAGATGCTTTACATAGTTCTATGCAAAACCATGCGCGTCAGAGAGGTGGAGGTCGTGTTTCAAATGACTCTATTAGGACTGATGGCTTGAACCACGGATGAACTGCAATAACGTTTCTGACATACCCTCGATGGCCAAAAACCACATTAGTTTTAGGGATGGCGAATCTTCATGAACGGTGCTATTTTCAACAACTTGTAATGTGGTGATTTTGAGGGGATTATGGAAGACATAAAAGGTGGCTTCCTCAAGGCTACTTCTCAAAGGATAGATCACTGTCAAGACCCATTGGTTATAGAGGCATTGCCTTCAGTGGCTTCAGCATAATCTTCACTCTCCAGGATGTATTTTTACGAACTCCCAAAGCTTAGTTTATAATTGTTATCTTCTCAATTGGACTTATCTAAATTAGCTTTAATTTTTCAAGATTGTAGGGATTTATTAAGTCAAAGAGCAAATGTCTCTATTAGATGGATTCAAAGACAAGCTAATATAGGGGCTCATACCTTAGCTAGGGCTTCCTATAGTTATTCTCGATGTCAAATTTGGGATACCATGCCTCAATGCTTGTTACAAGTTTATTACTCTTAATGATATTTGGAATTTGCTTTCAAAAAATTTTATATTTAATTTCATAAGGTCACATAACCTTAATTTGTCATTTTTTAGTCATATTAAACTTTGATGATTGTTACAACGAGAGGTCACTCACCGAAATACCATCATCGGAAATACTAACATGGTAATAAAAATAAAAAATATATAGTTTCTCACAATACATTTAATACATTAATTTGGAATCCACCTATTAGTTTATGTAACAAATAATGTCATTTATATTAAACAAGTTTAAAACAAATAAAAGAGAAAAAAATTTTCACTCTGTTGTTTATATTGTGTAGTATTATTTCCTTTTCTTTTTATATTCCTTTGCAATCATGATTTTATTTTTGTGATATATGTAATTTTTGATGTCATATTACAATTCTGATTATAGATTCTGGTAAGTGATCTTCCATTGAAACAAAAATTAAAGTTGAGTGACTAAAGAATGACAAGTTGAAATTATGTGACCTAAATAAAACTAAGTGCAAAATTAGGTGACCGTTGGTATAATTTATATAACAATAATGATAAACTGTTGAGAATGATAGTGGCAATCTTCTATCTGCTGCGGAACAAAAATCAAAGATCTTGGTTTTTCTAAGCCTGCTGCCGATTCTTTATGTAAGTATGACTATAAATCTTTCAATTCCTTCTTTATGGTGCACTAATTAGATATCAAAGAATGACTATAAATAACTCAAAAGGTCAGATTTCTCTTCTAATTGAACTTTTCTTTTGTCTTTAATTTTCTTATTAAAAGTTAAATTCATTTGGTTTAATTTATCGAAATTCAATTTGTAATTTGTGCAACAAGCATTTGTTAAACATTGCTCATTAATGAAGGGAAATATGAATGATGTTGATGTAGAGATTTCTGACTATAAACTTGATTTATTTGGGTTTCACATTAGTTATGGTTTCTGATATGCAACTCCTCAATTAGATCCATGCTTCTTCTGTATCTATACCTGCATTTCTGTATTTCTATATTTTTGTATTTTTTTATCTTTTTCTTAGTAAAAATGGAGCTTTAGAATTTTGATAATTATAGTTCTTATACTGTATGATTTCCTTGAAGCGGTTGCTCATTATTTCTATAGCATAATTATATTACTAATTACTTAGTTCAGAAAATATTTAGTTAGAACTTCTCTAAATCAAATGCATTATAATATTATATGCAATTTTGCTCTTATTCTTCCATTGAGACCTATATAAAGATGCAATGTACAATATTATAACATTCTTAGAGCATATTTACAATAAAAATATCATAATATAAAATGGATAACATGAGCAGTTTAACTATAAGAAATGCAAACAAAGTTATCTCCAATTGAAGGAACTTTACAAAATTCTTCTATTAAATCTGTTTGTGCAAATTATATGAGAAATAATGGATTATTGAGAAAATTTTGGACCTAATAACATGGTTATTGTTGTTATTTATTATTATTTTATTTTTATTTATGTTGTATTTACTACATATTTAATAAATACTATTCCTTTTCAGATTCTGTTGCAAATGAAAATGTTTCTATTATCACAGAACAAGAAAGGGAAAATAATGATGAAGCTACAAATCATCTACAGAAAAAAGAAAAAAAGTGAAAGTTAAAAGTTTGCACGACGTTCACAGAGGTGGTGCTTAAGATGGGGCTAGAAAGCCGAAATGCAACTACTGTAATGCCTTGTTGACTATTAATGTTAGAGGTTCAACTACTCATTTTTTAAGACACATGAACATTTGTGTTAGTCGTCAAGTTGTTGACAAAAAACAAAAGTTTTTGGTTCTTGAGCCAATGGATCCTGAAGGATTGGGTAATAACCTTGCAACTTACAGGTTTAATAAAGAGAAAATTAGAGAAATTTTAGCAAAATGGTTATTGTTCACGAATATTCCTTTAGAATGATTGAGCATGAGCTATTTGTTATGTTACTTAAGACTCTTAATCCTCATTTTGACAGAATATCTCAAGTAACTTTAACGAATGATTGCATGAATTTGTTGAAGAAAAGAAAAAGTTGAAAGACATAGTTGTTAGTACTGATAAAATTAATTTAACTACTAATTTGTGGACTTCAAATCAAACTATAGGCTATTTATGTCTTACAGGACATTACTTAGATTTAAAATGAAAGTTACAAAAGCGTGTGTTAAACTTTGTTGGCTTAGCACCTTCACACACTGGAGTTACAATAGCTGATCGTATTTTTCAATGCCTTTGTGAGTGGGAGATTAAGTCCAAAGTGTGTACTATTGTCCAAAGTGTGTACTATTACACTAGACAACGCAACAACAAATTATGTTGCTGTTAAAAACCTAAGAGATCTTGTGAAAGGAAAGCTTTTTCTCAAAGGTAAGATATTTCTTGTTCTTTGTTGTGCATATATGTTAAATCTTATGGTTCAAGATTGATTAATTGAAATACATTATATGATTGTTAATATAAGTGAAAGTGTAAAATATTTGAAAATATCTCCTTCAAGACTTCACAAGTTTTCTGAAATTGTAAAGCAATTACAATTGTTTACTTCACAAATATTGATTATCGATGTACCTATTCGATGGAACTCAACTTATGAAATGTTAGAAGCTACTTTAGTTTTTAAGGAGGCATTTCCCATATACAAAGAGAGAGATCCTTATTATCAGTGGCTTCCATCTAGTGAAGATTAAGAAAGAGCAAAAGGGGTGAGTTTATTTTTAAAGGCTTTTAATTATGCTACTAATTTCTCAGGTTGTTCATATCTAATAGCAAATTTATTTCTTCCTGAGTTTTGGAAAATTAAGCAAATTTTAAATGAGAAGTCTTTAGATGAAAGAGAGTACATGAGAAAAATGACTTCCAAGAGAGAGAAATTTGACAAATATTGAGGAGACTGTAACTTGTTGATGGCTATTCTAGTAGTTTTGGATCCACGGTTTAAAATGAAACTTATTGAGTTTTGCTTTCCAAAAATTTACCAATCTTGGGAAGCTGAATTGAATATTAATCTTGTTCATAAGTCCTTACATGAGATTTATAATCATTATGTTATTTCTTATACATTGGATGTCAAACAAACTCAACATATGCAGGTTAGTTCTTATAGCAATGACATATGGTGTAACACTCTCCGCCTAGTCCCATGAAACCCGACGACAGATGCCACATTCAGTGTCGGAGACACCATCTTAACTTAACATACAAATCATAATATTAGATTATGATTAGAAGTAATTGAGTATTCACAAGTTTAGCGAGTAATATATGCAATCATGAAAATGATGTGAAACTAGTAGAACACAAGTTGCTCGCTTTACGAGGCTATCGGCATATAGGTAAACAGTATGGTTTATGAATTTATGAAGCAGTTAATATGCTTTTGTGTTATATTATTGACATACCGATAATATGCTCCATTGAGGTTAGGTAGAAACTGTAACACCCTCCGCCGAGTCCCGTGAGACCCGACGACGGATGCCACATTCGGTGCCGGAGACACCATCTTAACTTAACATACAAATAATTAAATAAGATTATGAATTAGAAGTAATTGAGTATCACAAGTGTAGCAAGTAATTTTTTTTTTATAGAAAATCATTTCATTTCGTTTTCATCTCTTTTTTTTAAAAAAAAAAATAGATTGGGAAAAATCCTACATAAATACTGTAAGAATTTCCCTTTTAAAAACTGAGCTCGCCAAACATGTGAATAACACTCCCAATTAAACTCCAAAAACTCCTCAACATCTCCAAATAATCATTTTCATAACACAACAACCACTTCTATATTTTCATAACTATATAAATCGCCTCAATAAGCATTTTAATATTCATCAATTAATTGCATTCAGTAGTATATTATATCAAGTCTTAATAAACTAATCATACCAAACTCTCTTGAACATATTTTTATATTCAATTCATTTAATGGCAATCGTATGGCTTATCTCCGAATATAATACACCAACATAATTTGGACTAATTACATGCTTATAGTTATAAATTTCCAATAATAACAATCTCCGAAAAATATAATACTTATACATGCCATAATTTCTGATTACCATTTAAATCTCAAATCTAACTACTACCACAATAGTCACTTCTTGCTCTGATGCTTACTCTTTTATCTTCAAGCAGTAACCACAGTCTTTAAACCTGCGCGTGATAAATATCAAACGTCTGAGTATTAAAACCTTCAAGTGCGTGCTCATAATTCCCACCATACTTACTAAAAGTGCGATGAAACAAACCTTTACTTAAAACACACAATTACATAAAATCATGAAAATTTCAACATACATTTACATTTATAGCAAAAGGAAATCATTTCAAATAAACTATTAATTTTAAAGAACATACAAGGAATTTTGAAATTCTTTCAAACTCATAAATTCATTACTTGCACATTTATTATACCAATTACACTATTACTATTTAGTGTTTTTTAAAACCACCCTGTACCAGAATATCATGCTTTGAAAATTCATTTGATAAAACCATAATCATTAATTTCCAAAGTAAGGTTTACTAAAACTTAATTTGAATCTCATTCGTTTAATTCAAAGTACTTTTGAAAGCAATAAGATGATTATAAATACAAATATGTTCATTCTTTAGTTAAGGCTCGCTACTAATTACAGAATGAACATAAGCAGATTTGATTTCGTGCTTTATGTTTAGGGCCACCACCCCCATCACACAATCGTGCCTTATGTTAGCGCCACCCCTCATCACACCAATCGTGCCTATGAAAGCCTGCTACCCCCCATCACACAAATAAGCGCGTCCGCCTATTTTCTATAAGATGGCTTGATAACCCTAAGCATATAATCATAGCTTCACATAACAAAAATCCAATTATCATCATTCCATTATTTTCATCATGCATAGTATGAGCCCAAATAAAATACATTCTTTCACCAAAAGGACTTTATCTATTTTAGTCAAAATCTTAATCAAAAACCTTCATTACTTAATACCCATCATTTCAAAAAATTTCTCAACTTACAAATTAACAAAAAATTACCAACATTCTTTCAAAGGAAATATTTCAAATATATATATACTATATATATATAATATATATATATATATATATATTATATATATATATAAATATAGGGAAAAATGTCTCATAAATTCCTTTTCTTTTAAACACTTTCTTAACATCCAATAATGAAATTATCATAAGAAAACTTTCGTATATCATATAAAAATCATACTTTTCCTTATTCAAAATTCAAAGCACATTACACCTTAAATAACCCATTTTTTAACAAACTCTAAACATATGAAAGTATCAAAAATAATCATTACTTATGTCATCCTTTATACCATACAAAAAAATTAATTAAGTAAGCCTTACCACCCTAGAAAGTGCGCTTTGGCCTCCTTAATCTGAAAAACAAGGGGAGGAATTTCTTCTCCAACCAAGCAACACTAAACATAACTTCTTATGCACTAAGGTTATCCCAGTTAAAACCCCTTCAATCAATCCATTATCTAAAACCAATTTCCACACTTTTTTTCCCAAAAAGTGTTCCAAATAATTTTTTTCCCATTCTAATATCCATTTTAAAACATATCCACTAATAACCACTTTTCAAAACCTTATAGTTCTTATTTTTGTCAAATCAATCCTCAACATACAAAAATAATTTCAAGAGAATCCTCATCATAGAGATTCATACATACATTTTATCCAAAATAAAACATTATGAGTCAAGGCATAGGAAATTTCCAGCCATAAAATAACCTTGACCTTTTTCTGTTGTTTTTAAGACCAAACTTGATTATAGGTCTCCAAATGACATGAAATAAGATTTCATTTAGAAACCTTAAGCCAAAACGCTAGAAAATGTTATGAAGGGACCCATAGCCCAGATCAATGTGCGTTAAGGTGGCAAACAGCGAAAGCTAGGAACACAGACCCAACAGGTCCAGGACCCGATTCCAGCAGAATCTTAAGGCTCCAATTGTTTATTAATATTCGTACTTAACCAAACACTCAATTAAAACACAAATTCCCAAACCATAGAAAGTCTTCAAGACACAGCGGCAAACAACTTTCCCATGGAAGAACTCAGAACATAATCTTGTCATTTGTTTAAGTGGTACAAACATGGGCACTCAATGGTCAAGTGATGCATATGGCCCGAACATAACCAGAGTCAGTTTGGGTGTTTCAAAAATCATTTAATTTGAGCTATATATCTCCAAATTGCGGACCCCAAGAGGTAATTGGTTGGAAAGCTAAGAAGTAGACCTACAACTTTTTCATTGAAGGCGAACTCAGGACACAACATGGGGCCGAAAAAACTAGTCCTTAATTCTCACCCAATAACACTTTATCCCAAATTTCAGAACTTACTTTAAACCATGAAAAAAGAACCATGAACAAACAAAAGATACAAGGTAGGAGATTCTACCACTATTCTAATATACTCATCAAACATCATTCCTAAGAGCATAAACCAAAACAAATAATAACAAGAAAAACCTTAAGGCCTTATTCATCAATAGATGTCTTGCCAGCCTCTTGGAAGATGAAGAAGGAAAATGTTTTTCCTCTCAATTCTCAAACATATAGGCAGCTTAGAAAATTCTCCCACAAGAACCACATTCTATACCACCAAAGTTCAATAATTCAAAAATCATTTCGCATATAAAATTCCAAATTTTCCACAACAAATCAGTATAAATCAAAAATTTTAACAAAGTAATTGTTGTTTCACGGAAACACTAACCTTTCCAAATTAAGCTTAATCAAAGCTTCTCAAGCTTTGCGTCTTGCCCCCTTATCCTTTGTTTAGATAGTCTCTCCACCCTTTTGACCCAAATAGGAAAATCAACCAAATCTCATTTTGAAATTAGTCACCCAAATATTACTTTCTCTTAGCTTCCACTCTCTAAGATTAATTTTACTTAAACGCCAAAGTTGGATGGGCCGTGAATTTGCATTGTGGTTTACTAAGTAAGGAATGAAGGAAAATTAAAGGGAAGAAGAAGATTAGGAGAAAGAAGAGTTACGAAGGAGAAGGAGGAGGAGACGTTAAGGATAAGGGAGAAGGAAAAATTGTTGTCAAATTAATTCGTCATTGCGTCGCCTTTAATAAAAGCAACTAAAGGGTGTTTTGGTCTTTTTCTCCAAATTGGCATGGCATAGGATTAAGTCACTAGTTATTCTAATCTAATGGCTACAAATTTTTCTCAATTAAATTCCTTCCAAAGATATTTATCTCCACAAAAAACTCTCTTAATTTCACTCCATAAAAATAATTCCTCAAAATTTCCTCCATAATGAATTCCTCAAATTTCCCTTACTTAACTTATAACACCATAATTCACTATTCATTAATTATCTAAATTTCTCTCAAAATAATTCACTATTCATTAATTATCTAAATTCTCTCAAAAAAATATTCTTTACTTACTTTCTATCCATAAAAACTATGCATACATGCTCCAAAAATGTTAAATAAAATATAAAACATAAATAGTAATTTTTCCGGACTAAAAATAATACCGACTTCCGGACCGGTGGTATTATTTACATACCGGTAAACTACTATTGAAACACAGGAAAAACGGGGGGTTACATATGGGAAAAAGAATTGGATTCCACCCAACATCTCAAATCTATTTTTGATATTTGTTTAGAGAAGGGTCTTGATGTTTGTAAAGAAGATAGCAAGTTTGGTGCCTTAAATTGATAGAAAGCAAATATTCTGAAGTTTCGAGTTTTATCAAGGATGGCTCATGATATATTATGTATTTTTGTTAATACGGTAGCTTCCGAGTCTACTTTTAATGCAGGAGGTAGAGTACTTGATCAATATTGTAGCTCTTTAAAGCTAGAAACAGTTCAAGCTTTAATATGCACAAGAGATTGCTACATTTTGATTTTAAAGTTACAGAGTCTGTAAAGGTACTTTATTTTATTATAAATTTTATTTATAAATTGTATTTAGGTATTTCTTTTCATTTCAAATTTATTTCTAAATTATTATTAGGTATTTATTTCATTGGGAACTTATTAAAAATTGTTATTAGTTTAAATCTTTGACTATATAACATAGTAATTTACATAGTGCAATTGTGATAGGATGAGAAGAGTTTATGCAAGAAGTATGCTTGGAATAACATTTATCCTAAAAGTAAAATATTATTGTGTTATACTTTTCTTTTTCACATCTCAAATGAACAAAAATTATATATTTTAAGAATTATCTAATTTTATGTATTTCGCTTTTTCATGTTAATGGTTGCTGTTGGAATTTCTCTACCAATAAAATAATAGCAATTAGATTTTTGTGTATTTCTTTAAACTAATTAAATAAAACATTTGGACCTTTTAAATTATTTATTCTTCTTAATTTATAATTTGTTTCTTTGAATTACTATTTTGGAGATCATTATTTGTTGGAATTGAGCAGCAATCTGTTACAATCTGTTATAGCCTTAAATTGATTTAGGATATTCTTTAACTTTGCTTGTTCTTGAGACTAGTATTTCATCTCTACATAAATAATTTTTTTGGAGATCATTATTTGTTGGAATTGAGCAGCAATCTGTTACAATCTGTTATAGCCTTAAATTGATTTAGGATATTCTTTAACTTTGCTTGTTCTTGAGACTAGTATTTCATCTCTACATAAATAATTTTTACATTATTTTTTTAATTAATTACCAGCAAAATGTTCTTTTATCAAAGAATTGGACGTACAACAGCAAGCTTTTACACTTAATTTTATATTAATTTTTAACTTTATTGCTAGTATCTTTATGGATTTTGTCGGCATCTTTATGGATTTTGTCAAAAATTTACTACACAATCAGGTCATATATAAAGTCGTTATTAGTTAAGTCATCCTTTATGAGCTTCCTTATAAGTGAGCTAGATGAGCTGAGTCCAATAATAATTGTTGTAATTCGAGCGGAGCTTGATCAAAGTGCCTTAAAAATGGTTCGAACTCAAGCCAATCTCGAACAATACCTTGTATTAGTTGAGCCAAGCCAAAATAGTAGCATATTTGGCTCAGCATATTTTCTACTTTTATTTTTAATTAATTCTCATTAAAATATTTTTATCATTTTAATTGTTGATTGTTATTTGTTATTTTTATCATGTTTTTCTTATCATTTAAAATAAAAAAGTTTAATATCATAAATTTGAATATTACAAGTTCCAAAGCTATTTATTTATAAATAAACTAGATGAAAACCCCCACGTAGTGCGGTTTGTTTTATTACTATATTATTTTTTTATTAAAATTTCTTTTTAAGTTGTACATAAAAAAATAAATATCTATAAAAAATAAATCTACAACTTTAAAGATAAGCTAAGAGCAAAAGAATAAAGAAATATAATAATAATTAAGATGTATAGATATAAAAAAATAGATAATAATTATAAATAAATGGAGACAAAAATAAAATTAAACTATCCATTTTAAAACTATAAAATATTTAAAAATTTAAATATAAATATAGATAATTATTTTAAATAAAGTAACGATTTTAATTTTAAATTAAAAAAATATCTTAAATGATCCAATAAAAAAAGAAAAAAATTAAAATTCAAAATTGAAAAATAATATGAATAATTATGGTAAATGAATATTAAATTTAAAATATAATTATTACATATAATTTTCTAATATTTAGATAATAAAATTAAAATTTCAAAGATAAGAATATCATTTTAAATATAAATGGTAAGGTATCTAAATTTCTTTTTAATTTATTAAATGTATTTTTTATTAGATATTATCTTATAAACTCCTGTTATTATTTTAAATGTCTTTATTAAATTTAATATTTTTTTTTAAATCAATTATGTAAATATTTACTTTGCTATATAACTTCAAAGATCCCCTTTAATCTCCTTTACTTTTAATCTCCTATCCTAGTAAGCAAAACATATAAAAGACATAATTTTACTTTTAATCTCCATAATCCTAGTAAGGCAAAACATATAAAAGATCATAATAATAATTAATAAAATAATAATAATTAATAATAATAATAATAATAAATAATAAAAATAGATGATTAATTAATAATAATAAAATTTTGATTAATATCATATTTATCTCTTCCTTTTCTATGCTTCTATCTTTGCCTTTATCTCCACTTATTCCTGCACATGTATCATTTTGTTAATTATGTCAAATATAATAAGAAGTATAAATTCTTTATCTCATATTATATAATTCTTTATTTCTTTCACATATACCTGAGAAAGTTTTAAAAAATCTGAAGAGAAAGAAGGGAAAAAAAAAAACAAAGAAGAAAAGAAGACCAGAGAATTGACATTACCTCAATTGACAGTAGCAAAGCACAATCAAAACTCATTGAAAGCAAAATCATCCAAACAAACAGAAAAAATTATTGTGAAATTAAGAGGTATATATAAATATATGTATGTAGGTATATAGACTTAGATAAGAAAACAAATTCAAAAGTCTTAAAATTTTAAATTCAAAAATTCAAAAGTTATAAAATTTTAATTATTTAAAGGTTTTAAATATCATAGCTTATGTGATTATTATCTAACTCACACCTCTACACTCACTCACACTCGCTTTCTCACACCACACACTTCTCACCCACACACAACACACTCGAACCACTATTTTCACTCTACCCAAAAACGACCACTTATGACCATCACTACCAAACTCACGACAACCCTCCGCAACTCCTCCTCCTCGCAGCCCACCTTTCCCCTTTTCGGCCTCAGATTTGCACCTCTACTCATATATCACACAATATCCACGTACCTCGTCCTCACTCACCCTCACCCCCACACACACACACCTCACACACCTCTCACCTCTCTCCTCACACACCTCCACACTGCTCCACCTCAGCATCATATTCTCCTCACTCTCCAACACTCTTACATCCTCACTCCACAACGTCGCTCTCACTCGCTGAATCAAAGATTAAAACTAGCGGACCTACACACACGCACCGACACCTCTCACTCTCTTTATGACGCAACCACCATCACAACTCACTACTATCTCCTCCCGCTCTCTCCATATTTTCTTCTCTTCTCTATATATAAATGTTCAAAAATTATCAAAAAAATGAAAATTTTATAAAAAAGAAGTAGAAATACTCAAATAGGAAAGTGCCAAATCAGCTTTCTGAGAATTTCTTTCGCCTCAAGATTTTATATATATGAAAAAATTACTATTATGTCCTTATATATTTGTCAAATACACTAGTCAGAACTTACTTTTTGTAAAATATAATATCACGTCCATAGATTATTGTTCCATTGAACACTTTAGTCCTTTTATCCACTTTAAGTGTTTAGTCGTGAATCAAAGAATTAAAATGCGATTAAAGGAGAGAGAAATTATTTTTATGATGAAAATACCCTCATTATCCTCCCCTCTCTCTATTTTCTCTCTCTTCATTTCCCTCATCCTTCCTTTCTTCTTCAGTCCTTAAAACGCAATATTGCTCGCATTAACAAGCTTTAGTCGGTGCCGATAGAATCCTTCAAACTCGTTCTTCAGTCCTTAAAACTGTAGACGCTTAAATTTTGCCCCTAAAATGTTCAGTGACTGTTTTTTGCATAAAATTGGATCGAAGTTCCCGATCGCCCTGGTTTTTGGACCAATGCTTCATGGCTAAACCGGGCGAAACCAGGCTCAAGAAGCATGCCAGGTCTGTCCGACACAGTTTTTGATGCATCTCCTCGCTTCGCATGTCATCCAGTTCAATTTTGTAAAAGTAGGCCTGGTCCTATTGCAGGCCTGTCAGTGGCATTTTAGCAACGTCAACACTAAAATGGGGCCACCCACCCTCATTTGCTTATAAATAGGCATTGGGGGGTGTGCCATAAAGAGGAGGATTTTCGAAAACTAGGAGAGACTCTTGCTTTTTTAAAACTCAACTCAAAAATCCTAAGGGAACTAGTGTTAACCTTGGATTCAAGTTGAGATCTATCATTTAATCAATAAAAAAAAAACCCTTGTGATTAATCTTAAATCCTAAAAACACAAACTTTAATCTTACAACTCGGATCATTGGATTGGCAACCAAGGAGTTGGGTTCTTCATCCATTTTTCATTCAATCTTTAAGTGAAACCATCAAGGTAGTTTCTGAGAACCTTTGATCCAGCTTTTCATATTTTTCTTATCTTTTCAGTGTTTAAAACACCTTCTTTGAGTTTAGTTGTGAGGAAAATCTAGGATCAACCAAATAGGAGGTTATGCGCCTCTATGGCGCGAGGCCAACAAGAGTGGCGTGTGCCCTTTCCTAGTGCCTCACGCCACTACGTGTGGTGTGCGCCAAAAGCATAGGGCACACGCCATAGTCCCCTGTCTATTTAAAGTGAAAATGGAATTCATCCTTTGTTTTTTCCTTTCCATTCAATTGGATCTCTTCCATTTTGTCACTTTTGTCTGAATCCTCTGGGCGCAAGGCCTTTCAATTCAGAGGTTCTGAATGAATAAAATCCAATAAATATCCCGATTCAAAGGTCCAATGGCCAAGCTCCAACCTTAAATGGTTGGTGATGCGTATTAGGTCATATACAGATCAAATAAACAAATAAAACAAGATTGATAGCCATGAACGGTGGATTTGTTCATCCTATAAGGATGAACATCAAGACCATGAGCTTAAATCTTGTTAAAATCTTTATATTTCTGTCATCAATTACTGTCTTTTACTTTACAAACACTTTACTATTACTATTCTTTAAATATTTCTGTCTTTAATATTTTGCCTTTTAGTTTAATTCTTTATGATTATTATTGTACCAACTCTATTATTCATTAATCTTGCATTGTTAAACATTCATCATTATCATAGTTATTGAATGATTGTTTGATATTTGCTTCTGTGAATGATTGTTATTATTTACGCTTGTTGTTTCCTTATTTTTGGGGTTGTGATATAATTCTTATAGCAAAATGTAAAGGGTCCTTAACGGGATTCTTATTTTTGCTTGTTGTAATAGTTAATTGAGTTTTAGTAATTTTGAGGGTTTAAGGGTAGATTATATTTTAGAAGATGGATTGTAATATTTTCTCCTCTCCCCCTTCTTTGTGGATGCTTATTTTATGTTCTATGCTTGCAATTACTTGTATGAATGACATGGTTTTCCAAAAGCTACATTAAGCCGTTTTACACTTTAATTTTTAGTTACTTGCATTATTAGATTATTGCGAATGTTTGGACAATGTGGAGGCCGATTTAACTAGGCGAAATGGGTGCCTAACACCTTCCCATTTTGCACCTAACTCCCGACTCCATCTCTGGTTTAAAATCGGATTAGCCGATTCCAAAGAATCGACTAATTTGAGAATTTTTCCCTTATAAGAGTGATGCTCCAAAATAAAACTCTTACCAAAGTAAGAGAACCTTTTTTGAGGATTAAATGGGTGTAATAAAAGTAAATCATTTTTAATTAATAAAACCAATCAAGCTCGTTCGACAAGATTCTTTCCAAATCCAATCTTTTGGGAAAAATCGCACATCTGCAAAAACTCATTTTCTGGCTGCAGCAATGATGGTTATTTGATTGAGGCCATTGAGATTGGAGATTATAGAAGAACATAACCAATTCATTCACGAAAGAAATTGAAGCTAAAGCATCAATATATAGTAAGAAAATAAAAACCAAAGCCATGAAAGAGGATTGAATCAAAAATAACCAATAAAGAAAAGAGAAAATTTTGGGAAAACACAAAACACAAAGATAAAAGAACACGAAGAAGATAATCAATCTAATAAAGGCCACACAGATACTGCAACAAGAAGAAAGAAAGAAAGAAAATGGTGTTTTCTCTTTCTCTTTATTAGAAAAGAAAAATACAAATTAAAAAGATTCTGGTGGTGGACCTTAAACCTTACCAAACTGAGATTCATATAATAACAGACAATAAATAACAAAATCTTCAGGAAGTATAATGATGTAGAACAAGCAGCAAAAAAATTTATGGAGCACTTAAAGCATCAAAAGCCAAGAAAAAGTCTAAGTAGTCTAACTGTAGACGCTTAAATTTTGCCCCTAAAAGGTTCAGTGATGATACACCGTTTTTCACATAAAATTGGATCGGGATTTCCGATCGCCCTGGTTTTTGGACAGATGGTCCATGGCTGAGATTATCTACGTGTTTAGCCATTTTTACTTTTTTGGGTCACTGCGCGTTTCACGATGAAACAGGGCCTAAGAAGCATGCCAGGCTTGCCTGACGTACTTCTCGATGCACCATCTCATTTTGCCTGCCACTCGGTCCGATTTTATAAAAGTGGGCCCATTCCTATTTCGAGGCTCAATAGTGGCATTTTTGCCACGTCAGCCCTAAAATGGGGCCACCCACCCTCATTTGCCTATAAATAGCCATTGGAGGGTATGCCATAAAGAGAATTTTGGGAAAAAACTAGGGGAGACTCTTGCATTTTTAAAACTCAACCTTAAAATCCTAAGTCAACTTGTGTTTACCTTTGATTCAAGTTGAGATCTATCATTCAATTAATAAAAAAACCCCTGCGATCAATCTGAAATCCTAGAAACACTGACTTTAATCTAAAAACTCGAATCATTGGATTGAGGACCAAGGAGTTAGGTTCATCATCAATTGTTTCAATCAATCTTCAAGGAAAACCATCAAAGGTAGTTTCTAAGAACCTTTAATCCATCTCTTCGTCTTTTTTCTTTTCTTTTTTGATGTTTAAAACACCTTCCTTGGTCTAGTTGTGAGGGAAATCTAGGATCAACCAAATAGGAGGTTCTGCAGCTCTGTGGCGCGAGACTGACAAGAGTGGCATGCGTCACTTCCTAGTGCCTCATGCCACTATTGCCCAGATCCCCTATTTACACCCAATAAACACAGAAGCCTTCCTAATCTAGGAAAGGCCCTATGCCACTGCGTGTGGCGTGCACCACAAGCATGAGGTGCACGCTGTAGTCCCCTATGGCGCAAGGTGTTTCAATTTAGAGGCTTTGAATGAATAAAATCCAATAAATGTCTCGATTCGGAGGTCCAGTGGCCAAGCTCTGACCTTGAGCTTCGTGGATTTGTTCATCCTTATAGGATGAACATCAAGACCATGAGTTTAAATTTTGTTAAAACCTTTTAAATTCCTGTTGTTTAATTACTGTCTTTTACTTTGCAAGCACTTTACTATTATTGCTCTTTAAATATTTCTATCATTTAATATTTTGCCCTTTAGTTTAATGCTTTATGCTCATTATTGTACCAACTCTATTATTCATTAATCTTGCATTGTTGAACATTCATCATTATCATAGTTATTGAATGATTGTTATTATTTATGCTTATTGTTTCCGTATGTTTGGGATTGTGTGTAATTCTTATTGTAAAATGTAAAGGATCCTTAATGGGATTCCTATTAGTTGCTTATTGTAATAGTTAATTGGGTTTGAGAAATTTGGAGGGTTTAAGGATAGATTGTATTTTAGGAGATGGATTGTAATATTTTCTCCTCCCTCCTTCTTTGTGGATGCCTATTTTATGTTCTATGCTTGCAATAACTTGTATAAATGACACGGTTTTCCACAAACTGCATTAAATCGTTTTACACCTTAATTTTTGGTTAAGTGCATTATTAGATTATTGCAAATGTTTGGACAACGTGGAGGCCAGTTCAACCGAGCAAAATGGGTGTCTAACATCTTCCCATTTCGTACCTAAGTCTCGACCCCATCTCTGGTTTCAAACCGGATTAGCCGATTCTAAAGAATAGACTAATTCAAGAATTTTTCCCTAATAAGAGTGGCGGCCCCAAAATAAAACCCTTACCAAAGTAAGAGAGCTAAAATGGTCAAAGGATCCTTAATGGGTCGGATTCCTATTAGCTTGGCTTATTAGTAATAGTTAATTGGTGTGGATGATATGCGTAATTCCATATGATCCGCAGGTATGGTCGTTAAGACTAGATCGTGTATTTTAGGAGCATTGGGCGCTGCGGCGGGGATGTCAATACATTTCGCATCTCTCCCTCCGTTCGTTTTGTGGTATGCCTTATATGTTCTGCATCGCTTGTGCAATAACTTGTTATAAAATGACATCTGACGTTCCACCAAACAACTGCATTATCGTTTGACTCACCCTTAATTTTTTGGTTAAGTTTATGTTCTATGCTTGCAATAACTTGTATAAATGACACGGTTTTCCACAAACTGCATTAAATCGTTTTACACCTTAATTTTTGGTTAAGTGCATTATTAGATTATTGCAAATGTTTGGACAACGTGGAGGCCAGTTCAACCGAGCAAAATGGGTGTCTAACATCTTCCCATTTCGTACCTAAGTCTCGACCCCATCTCTGGTTTCAAACCGGATTAGCCGATTCTAAAGAATAGACTAATTCAAGAATTTTTCCCTAATAAGAGTGGCGGCCCCAAAATAAAACCCTTACCAAAGTAAGAGAATCTTTTTGGAGGATTAAACGGGTGTAATAAAAGAAAACTATTTTTAAAAAAATAAAAAAAATCAAGCCCGTTTGATTTGGTTTATCCAAATCATTCTTGGGAACACCATGCATCCTCAGCCTGGCGACTCCACTGGGGATCGAACCTAGAATCTCTAATTTTGGGTTTTGGGTTTGAATAAGTGAGTTAACTCCAAAAGTTGTCCAATTATTCACAATATTTAATAATGTTATTAACTTTAAAAATTGAGTTTACTTTTTCTACTTATAAATGTCATTTATGCATTATTCTCTTCTTAATCTCCTTTCTACCCTAAACCCTAGAGGTGGTATTGGGGATTGTGATCCTTTCACTCTACTCGACTGTTTGGATCTGCCACCAATATACACCATCCATAAGTCAAGTACCATTTGGTATATCAAAAGAATTGGCACAATCCGTTATCAGCAATCGCTTACATCTAAAGCAAATGGGAGGAAACAACCAATTCTCACTTATGGAACCCAAAACTTAATAAACCCGAACTAAGCTCATGTAATTGACCTTAGTTCCTTTCCTTAGGTTCACCTTAATAATTTGTGATTGTTGCATTCATATAATGCGAGAAACGATGATCCAAAACCCCGTGATGGTTTATAGGCCCAACCTATATGTCTTAGGGTTAGAAAAGACCTTGCCTTAAATCGTGTGTGGGTGTTATAAGTGTTGAGGTCATGGCTTAATCTCGATGATCAAAGAGCCAAAGGGCAAAAGATTTAAAGAGATGTATTGGAGGCAAAATGAGCTAAAAGAGCTTTGTCTAATGGTGACTACAAGGCTGAAACCCAAATGCCAAAGAAGGAAGCTCCTCTGATTCCAATTTTAATGAAGGAAGACCAATTAGAATAGGCTCATCAACTTTTGCTCAAAATAAAGCAAGCCCAACATGAAGCCATGACTCTCTTCTAAGGTGTGGAGGCGCGATTTACTCTTATGCACAATATCGCAAACCCTCTTGTGGAAATCGGTTATTTCACTCTAGAGGATGTGAAGCCATATCAAACCTTTTAGGCTTTTAGGTTTCAAAAATTGTAAATATTTAGTTAGGGCCTCAAAAAAACAATGAATGTAAATAGTTCACTTTTGAAGAAGTAATGAAAGAGTCTATTTTTGAGAAATAGTTCACTTTTGAAGAAGTAATGAAAGAGTCTATTTTTGAGCCAAATATTTTAAATGCCAAAGCAAAAGAAAACAAAAAGAAAAATCTCAAATGTAAATAAATAAAGTACCATGCTCAAGTAATTTTATGCTTGAGGCAAAAAGTAAGCGATACAAAAAATAAGAAAAAGAATAAGCAATAAGGTCATTATAAGTATTTGGCTACAAAATAGCATACGTTTTTCTCCTAATAGTTCTCAAGAGCTTTTCTCCGATCTTGGATTTGAGCCATCGTGATAAAGTCATGATGGAATATAGCACTAATCGCATTTCATGATGTTGTGATTGTATAACTGCATTGTTGCATGCCATTTCATAAGCATGCATTCATGCATACATGCACCATGTCGTGTTCTCTAATGTTCATTTTATGCAGTCAAGATAGCACCGCATAAAGAAAAAGCACCAGAATCAGTCAGTTGATTGAGGACAGATAGCTGATTGACTAGAGTTGAAGAACCTTCAACCCCCTCTGATTTACCTAGTCTAATTCCCTCCAGTCTGTCAGGCTCCCACTTTGAGATTGAAAATTCTCCAATTTAAACAGATTTTTCAATTCTAGTCCCTATATATATTGATAAAATGACCGAAACTAGTGTTCCTTTGTCTGATATTGAGAAGATGATTGAGAAAATAGTGGCATCTAGTCCTGAGAAGCTCATGAGATTCAATAAGGGAAAAGAGAAAGTGGTAATCGAAGACGATGAAGAGGCTAAGGATGAGTTTGAGAAGAGAGAACACGCCGACGACACTTAGCAAGACGATGAGTTTTTTAAAAAGATGTCTGCTAAGAAGGCTGAGTCGAGGTCCATCATCTCGGAAAAGTTTCAAAAGCTAAACAAGAAGCTCGAAAAGCTACACGTGTTCATAAAGTCCAAGGGGATGGACCAATACATGGACATAGATGATGAAGATAAGGAGGAGTTAGAATTAAGACAAGCTACCCCTATGAATTACAAGATGCCAAAGGTGGCAAAGTATGATGGTAATAGTGACTCGAAGGTGCACCTCATGCAGTACAAGTCTATCATGGAGTTGGGGGGTCTGCCGTCAAGGAAAATTTTTGAAAATGTTCCCGATGTCCTTAACTAGTCTGCCCAGACTTGGTATTACAATCCGAAAAGAGAGTGAGAAGAGATTGGAATAAGCTTACCATGATTTTCCTCAAGAACATGCTTACAATCTCCAAATAAGTGTTAATTTGAGAGATTTGGAAGCGACTGTGCAAAAAGAATATGAGACCCTCACAGATTATATGGCTAAATGAAGAGCCAATGTCACGCAAATGAGGAACCGTCCGGATACCAAGGACCAAATCAAGATGTTCATCAAGGGGACTCTGCCGACCTTCCATGAGAAGTTGTACTATATGCCACTGACCAAGGTTTCTCAAGTTTATGAAGTGGGGACCACCATTGAAAACAAGATCAGAGAGGATAGGAAGTATAGGAATTGTACCGAAAACTTTAGTAAGTCCGGATTCCAAGGGTCCAATCAATCAACCAAGACTCTAAGCACCAATAAGAATACAACAACAGCCGCTCTAGCTTTGAGAGTTACTAATGTGTTGCAAAGGAGATTCTCTAACTTTGGCACTCCTCTCTCTAGAGTGTTCGAGAAAGTAAAAGCAGCAGGCCTGTTACCACTGCTTGCGCCAAGACCCCCCTCCTGCAATTTTGCCAAGGAATTTTAATCAGAATGCTTATTGTCACTTCCATCAGAATAAGGGTCATACAACTAATAATTGCTTGCAATTAGGGCACGAGATCCAAGATCTTATCGACAATGGCCAAGTTACTGATCCCGAGAAATCAAGGCCTAACACGAGGACTAATCCACTCTCTAATTTTAGAAACATGCCACCTACTAAGAACTTATATATGTTAAGTCTAGAAAGACTCCCGAGGAGGTTCTAGCCAAGTTTGAAGAAGAGCAGGAAAGAGAGAGGGAGATGCTATTAGAGCAGATTTATGTTATGGTGCTCAACGTATGGTACTGTGATGAGGAATGGATGGAGCAAAATGAGCAAGTTTGGGTTGGCAGTGATGACGAGGTGGAGGAACATCACGTATGGAGTAGCGAGTAGCGAGGAAGAGGAAGAAGCCAAAACTGTAAGCCATATGACCCAAAGTGGTCGGATCTATCAGCCAGATATGATTAAGCCTCGAGAGGAGAAAGAAAAGGTAAGCTCATCGGGTGTGTCGAAGACTAAAATAGAAGACGATGCTCTAATTAAACAAATGAAGAGAATCCATCCAAATGTAAGTATATGGGACCTGTTAGTATCGTCAAAGCAACATCGAGAAGCTTTTCTAAAAGCCATGGTGGAGATTCCGGTTTCATCATCCATCTCTTTGGCTGATTTTGTGGGGATAGTCCAACATGATCCCCTCGCTATTACCTTTTCTAATGATGAACTTCCTCTCGAAAAAAGGAATTACAGCAAGGCACTGTTCGTAAAAGTCGAGGTTAGAGGGAGAGTTACTAGAAATGTAATGATAGATGATGGCTCTGCCCTGAATGTGTGTTCGTTAAAGCTGCTTTCCAAGTTCAAGTTAGAACTATCTTATTTAGAACCTTCTGATTTGGTGATTAGAGCATATGATGATTCTAAGAGATAAGTGGAGGGCATCTTCAAAACCGTGATCAAGGTGGGGCCAATTTAAAAGGAGACCGAGTTCATTGTGATTGATATCCCGCATCTTTTACCTTGCTACTTAGGCGCCCATGCTATCATTCCTTGGGAGGAGTGCCTTCAACGTTACATCAGAAAATCAAGTTTCCATTTAATGGGAAAATCATCACCATACCTGCTGCTAATGAAAGAAGGGTAGCTATGCTAAATGTGGATAAGCAGGTTATCCTTCCATGGGTTTAGTTTTCAGATCGCTATGCTGATTACTGATATGGGGCCCACTGTCTCCAACATCATGAAGAGGATGAATTATGATGAAAGGAAAGGACTTGGAAAGGATCAACAAGGCATTACGGAGATACCAAAGATCCACACTCAAAGGGACCGACTAGGCTTGGGGTATATATTTGGAAGCACACCGAAGAAAACATACGACTGGTTCAACATGGATGGACGTTTCGTCCATTCGAGTGAGCATTCCCCTCAGTGTCTACCAATAGAGCCTTTTGAACACAAGGGAAAGACATACATTGGTCTAGAAATCTTTGTAGAAGTTATCGATATCTTAGCGGTTGAGCCTAAGAAGCCTATGGAAGAGAAAAAACAAAAGACGAAGAGAAGACATCCGAGAGAGAGGGGGTTAAAGGGCCACGAGCAGCCGAGGAAGAAGGAAAGAAAGAGGAACAAGAAGAGGGACAAACTGCCCAAGAAGAGGAGAAGGAAGAGAAGAATAAAGGGAAGGCGAGTGCCGAAGAAGAAGAGGACCCCATGGATCAAGTGCTGAAGGCGATCCGAGCCTGTATGGAAGAAAGCTTTAAAGAAGCTGAAGCCTCTACTGATGTGCCTATTTCTGTTAGTGATGAGTCTGATTGTAATGAACTATCTTTATTGTTCAATGAAATGAACTTCAATTTTGCTTAAATGTTTTATGTCTTTCTTGATGGTTCCATTCTTCGAGTAGATAAGCACATGTGCATATTTGACATTAACTCATTATGCATGCTTGAATTTAATATTGGATTGGCACAAAAGATAATCCCCAAATTCTATTAATTGGGATGAATCTAACGCCAGAGTTAAACACAAAATTTCAAAGTCTACTCATGGACAAAAAGGAAGCCTTTGCATGGAGTTACGAGGACATGCCAGGGATAAACAGATCTATAGTTGAGCACACAATTTTCCAGTCTCCTAGAGCCAAGCCAATGAAACAGAAAAGAAGAAGGTTGAGACCAGAATGGCCCGAGAAAGTTAAAGAAGAAGTGACTAAGCATATAGATACATGATTTCTAGAAGTGGTTCACTATCTAGAATGATTGGCGAATATAGTCCCAGTTTCTAAGAAAGATGAAAGGGTCTGAATGTGTGTGGACTACAAGGATATGAACAAAGCATCACTGAAGGATGATTTTCCTCTCCCTCATATTGATATCTTCATTGATAGTGCAGCAATGATGGGATGCTACTCCATTATGGATGGTTGCAGGATATAACCAAATTCTTATGGCATTACTAGACGAGGTCAAGATAGCATTTGTGACGCAGTTTGGTACTTTTTGCTACCATGTAATGCTGTTTGGCTTAAAGAACATAATTAATTAATTAATATATCTAATAAAATTTATTAAATATTTATTATTTCATCTAATCTAATCTATTTAATTTATGTATTTTAACTTATCCAAAAAATATGTATTTAATTTATATATTTTAAAATTGTAAGTTGGATAATAATATATTAAAATTACTTAATATGAGTGTGTTATTATGTTATTCCTCTTTTAATTATGCAAAAATGAATAGAATGCTAAAATCTAATTCTTCAATAGTTGATTGTTACTAATCAAATGCTTTTATGTTTTTTTTTTAAAAGAAATTGATGCTAATTGAGTCTACCCTTATCATTTTTAAAAAAATTGAAGTCTAATCTTATAATTAATAATAATTTTTTCATTTTATCATCTATAATTATTTTATAATTAATAATAATTTTTTCATTTTATCATCTATAATTATTTTATTAAATATATTTGGATTTTTAATGTTGTCCTATCATATAAAATTTAGTTTAAAAAAATGCTATTCGCTTGTAATATGGATATCATTTAAATAGAGATAAATTTTAATTTAAAGTTTTTTATATATAAATCATGTCTTAATATTATATAAATATCTAAAAAATATAAGAGAAAAGTTATAATCATACATTGTATAAAAATAAATTAATGAATGCGAAGACGATAGTACCGAAATACACTAGTATTAGAGAAAAGTAAGAAAATCCAAACTTTTATTCCAACAAAAAAAACTTTTTTTTTTCTAGTACGTGTGTATATCCATTGTTTTCCGGGTGAGGAAGTGGATGCATTTCCAGCAATGTCGCTTTCTTCAACTTGCCTCCGCTTTCCTTCCACTCTCTCATCTCCTCTCGCTCACCCACGCTTCCTTCCTCCCCAATTCCATGGTTATGCTTTCTTCACAGTTACTTCCCGCCAAAAGTCTATCAATCAAAAGCAAACAAGTAATTCTGCTGCAATTGCAAATCTCAATTCTCCAATGGCAGGGAACCGGCCTTTGATTAATAGAGAGCCTATGGTGCCTCCTTACAATGTTCTTATCACTGGCTCAACAAAGGGTTCGTTTCTCTTCTTTTAGTAGTACTTTAGTTTTTGCGTTTCACTGGTTTTTAGAATTTTGGGTAATTTTGTATGGTGTCTTAATTGCATTTTGCTAATCCAATTTGGATTGGGTCAAGTAGTCTTACTTGAAGTTTATGGATTGTATGCAAGAGAAGATTTTTTATTAAAGAGATAGCTTGGAGGAATTACAGCTAAAGTAGTTGAATAGTAATTGCATTTGTCTGAATTATTCATTTGAAAAGAAGAGTTTTGTCTTACATTGTCTTGGTATGGTTCCAAGCTGAATTGATAATGGGACTAGAAGGTTATTAAACAAATACCTTATATAATGATTCCAATCAGAATTTCTGGCTCACCACTGGCATTATTATTATTATTATTTTCTAGTTGTAGATTTTCAAGATTGTTTTATTCTAAATCTGTGAATGCTCTGTAAATCATAAGGAATGTTAAATGTTCTATCTCTCTCAATGTTTCTAAAATCACAGTTTTTTATGTGCACTAAGCAGTGGTTTAATATGTCATGCAATGTTTTTCATACTCTGTCTTTCGAAAATGGCTGCTATATCAAATATGATTTATTTGTTACTCATGATTTAGGAATAGGGTATGCACTAGCTAAGGAGTTTCTAAAGGCGGGTGACAATATTGTAATTTGCTCAAGATCAGGTAAGGTCTTGCTTTCTGCTGATGTTTTATGGACCATTTATTTTCTGGTCAAGGCAACAGTTCCCTTACTATTAACTTATTTAATTATCTTAATGTAACTTCAACATCAGGGTACTGGAGCTCTATGATTTTGTTGAGAAGAATTCCTTGTCTGTGCAGCATTTGATGCATGCGATGGTTCTCCAATTTACTTTTGTAATGACCATTCATGTGTTATTCCCTATTAAAAACAATTCCCAATGCTCTTTGGCTGCTAACAGTGCAAACTTCTTTAAAGATTAGTTCAACTTCTATGGGGATGAATTGCCCTGGGTCCCCAAGTTTTCAGAAGTGATCTTGATAGAAATTGGGAATTTCTTTAAGATTTATGAGATTTTTTTCTTAAACATTGGTCAATGTGGGATATGATGGTCATGTTTGGACCTTGATGGGATTTTCTGAAATAGGAGAATTTAAGTGTTAAGATCATTATATGTAATTAAGAAAAGGATAGAGCGCAAAATTGAATGAAATTGAAAAATGACCTTCAAAACAGTTAAAACAGTTAAAACATAGTGCTGTTCTAGCATTAATGTTCACATTGGTATCTTCAATGCTGCTATAGTATTGAATAAGTTTGTCTGCTTACTTGTTTTTAAACTCTATTATTGGGTTCTGAATCAATGCTTTCTGGGGATAAGATTTATATTTATTTTAGTTTTTCAGTCTCTAAAAGGCTTCTAGTTTTTCCTTTTGTTTGAATGAATTTATTTGAGAATGACAGCTTGAAAGTCCTTTTACCTTGTACTTAATGTTGTGTGCTTCCCATAGGTCTCCACACTCTCTCTTCTGTTTGTTTTCTTCTTTGTGCTTGATATTTTGTGAATATATTTATATTCTCCTTTCCAAATCAGATTGACAATTTTGAACCATTAAATCCTGATATTTATCTTGAACATCAAACCCCAATTCCTTCCAACCTCAATTCCTCAGCATCTCAAAATTTCATTGATATCAATCAACCGTAGTTCATTGCCTAATTAAACAACTGAAAATTGATTATCTGGGTAGATAACTTATGTTAGTTGGATTTAAGATTCACTGAAGAAGAATATTTGCTTCTGGGTTTCTGGTTCTGTAGAAAATGTTTGGACACTAGATTGGTACAAGGATCATGGGATTAATTTACTCCTAGAAGGTAAAACCCTGGCTTATTTATATATTGTATATTTGTATATATATACTTTGGTCCTTAAAATCTTGGCAGGAATTTTCATAACCATTACGAATAAGGCAAGCACAAAGAGCGTGGAAACTTTTATCTAATAGATTTAGAACATATAGCTTAGAGATATTTCTGATGAAGGATCCATAAGGCCCATCAAATGTTGGGTGAAGATTTCGTATCCAATGCTTTTGCCTTATCTGCCCTTGGCCATATTGCAACATTTTTCTTTTGTGTTTACATTAGGGGTGGGTCTCTTGAAGGGCAACCTGTGTGCTCTTAGGTGTGCAATTTGACCATTGGCAGTACTCCCTGTTATAAAGGCAAGCACTGTGGCTAGAAATGATTAAGGTAGTATATTTAGAGTTTATATGAGCCTCCTCTGTTTGAGGATGCATGTATAGTTGAATACTATACTTCCTTTTATCAACAAGTTCACTTGATTTAGATTGGATAAAAAATTTTGTAGTGTCAAGGCAATAGGATTATAAGGATTAAAGGTATAACAAATTTGAATTTATTAGGTTTGTTCTCTAAGATTTGATACCTCTGGGCCAAGAAATTTACGAATAGTTTTTGCAAAATTTGAGATCCCATCAGAATTTTATGCTTGCAATGTTCCAAATGGCTAGTGTTCACTTTTGTTTACTGGAATTCTTGACAGCTGAGAGGGTGGAATCCGCTGTTCAGAACCTGAGAGAAGAATTTGGAGAGGAGCATGTGTGGGTACTTACTCCATGACTTTATTTCCCTGTTGTTCATATTTCTTTTTTTGGTTCCATACAAACAGTTAATATTTCCATTATTTTCCTGGTGCGGTTACCTATGCTCCAAACTGTTGGCTATGAGTCAATTTCTCTCTTACAGGGTACAACATGTGATGTAAGAGAAGGACAGGATGTGAAGGATCTAGTTGCATTTGCAAAAAAACACCTCAATTACATTGATCTATGGGTATTTATGCTAAATGTTTCTTGATTTTGTTTCCAGTTACTCTATGCTTTCTAATTGTTAGTTAGAAAATATAAAATTGATGTAAACAAATGCTTACAAGATAGAACCTCCATCGTGCACAAATGACAACAGCATGTAAATTTAATCAAATTCTTAATTGATTGTTGAAAGAATATTTCGTATTTCTTTTATTGTGTGTTATATTTTCAATCTCTACACCACTATATATATACACAAGATTGTTCCAATATAGGAAATAGGAAGTTAATCTAAATACGAATAAACCTAACTGGAAGACAATAACAACTAGGAAAGACAATATTGAACTTTATTAAACAAAGATTCAACACTCCCCCTCAGTTGGTGCATAGATATTTACTCATTGCCCAACTTGCAAACTAAAGGATGAACAGTTTGCTATTCAAAACCCTTATGTTGAAAACATTCGGCTAGTTGCCTCTTTCTGAAGCTATATAGGAGACATTTATAAGGCCTTCAACTAATCTTCTCTTTTATAAGTGACGATCAATCTCTATGGCTTAAGTTCGATCATGCTTGGACTAGATTATTCTAATACTGATGGCTGCTTTACTATCACAAAACAAGGATATATTTGTTGTTTCAACCAACTTTAACTCTCCCTTTAATTTGCGCAACCATAGGAGTTCACATATTCCCTGTGCCATAGCTCTATATTTTGTTTCTGCACTGGACCTTGCAACAATGGCCTGCTTCTTGCTTCTCCATGTGACAAGGTTTCCTCCAACAAAAACACAATATCCTGAGGTTGATCTTCCATCATCAAGGGAACTAGCCCAATCCGCATCTGTATAGCCTGTTATTGTCAAATAGCCATGTTTAGAAAATAAAAGTCCTCTACCAGGAGCTGATTTTAAATATCTTTAGAATTCGATGCACAGCTTCTAAGTGAGACTCCCGAGGATCATGCAATAACTGACTCACTAAACCTTACAGCATAGGCAATATTGGTCTCGTATGGGCAAGGTAAACTCAACTCCCGAACAATCCTCTGATAACCTTCCCCATCAACTGAACTTCCCACTCCAGCTTTTGAAGCTTATGATTGGCTTCAAAATAGGTGATTCTGCAGGTTTTACATGCCAACATAACAGTTTCTTTTCTTTAAGGAGATCAAGGATGTACTTTCTTTGAGAAATAAAAATCCCTTTTTCTGATCTAGCGCAACTTCTATCCCAAGGAAATATCTCAAATTTTCCAAATCCTCAATCTCAAACTCCCTAGCTAACAAACTTTTCAAGTGAGTCATTTCTTCTTCATTATTTTCGATCATCACTATATCATCAACATAAACAATAAGCAATATAATTTTAAATTCATGATGTTTAATGAACAAAGTTTGATCATCATCGCTCTGAATGTATCCAAAAGAAAGCATAGCTTTGCTAAACCTTTTAAACCATGCTCTTGGTGATTGCTTCAGCCCATATAATGACTTCTTCAGCTTGCAAACTTTTCTCTGGTCTTGTCATCATCAAATCCAGGAGGAATCTCCCATATACACCTCTTCTTCAAATCACCATGTGAAAAGTGTTTTTAACATCAAACTGATCTATTCCTCGTCAAAGATTGGCTGCACAAGACAACAAAATTTTGATTGATTCATCTGCTACAGGGGCAAAGTTTCTGGTAATCAACTTCCATAGGTCTGACTGAACCTCTGGCTAATCTGGCCTTGTCACCTCTCAATGGAAACCATACTGCGCCTTATGATTAACTGTGAACACTTTACATCCAATGGCTTCTTTCCTGCTGGGGAGTTAAAGATCCATGTCCTGTTTTTTGCAAAGCCTCTCAATCTCCTCAACCATTGCAGCCTTCCATTTTGAGTCCTGTAATGCCTCATTGCCATCCTGCATGTATACTAAAATAAAGAAATAGACAAACAAAGGCTCTAATAGGAAGGGCATAGAGCATTAATAGGAAGATGAAATGGGAGGATGGGATGTTTAGGGCATGTTCTAACTCCTTTCTAAAAAAGCAATAGAATATCAAGGTTCATTTGTCAGAAGGGCCTGGAATCAAGGATAGGATCAAGAAATCATCAGGAATTAAAGAAGACTCACAAGTTCTTGTTGGCCATATTTTTCAGAGCCTGAAATTGGAGAAGAACGGTTGATCAGGGTCTTATATGCTCTATGGGTTGTATATGTATACTCCGCCGTGTGTAGGTTTTCAAATCAGGGTCTATCCAATCTTTCTAGAGGTTTGGGTGGTTGTTCTCTCCTACTATTTTATTGATCTACAGGAAATCCTCCTGGAAAGGAATGTCATTCATCCCTCTTCATATTTCTCCCCTTGAAGAGGTGATTGGGAAGGAAAATAAGACTCAAATTCCCGAAATGTAACATCCATACTCACAAAATATTTTCTAGGAGGATGATAACACTTGTAACCTTTTTGAGTAGTAGAGTAACCAACAAACACACACTTCAAGGCTCTAGGATCTAATTTGCTTAGACCATTCTGATGAACAAAACAAACACAAACAAAGACTTTAGGAGGTACAATATAAGAGTTTTTTCCTTGAAGAACCTCTAATGGAGTTTTAAAATTTAAAGTAAGAAGAGGCATACGATTGATAAGGTAAGCAGTAGTCAAAATAGCATCCCTCCAATATGGTTTGGGAAGATTCATAGTGAACATGAGAGACCTAGCTACTTCCAGTAAATGTCTATTTTTCCTTTCCGGGACTCCATTTTGAGCACTAGTATTGACACAACTAGTTTGATGCATAATACCATTAGAATCTAAATAGGTACGAAAAACTGCATTCATGTATTCAGTACCATTATCAGTTCATTATCAGTTCTTAGGATTTTAACATGCACATCAAACTGAGTACAAATCATTTTATGGAAGTTCTGAAAACACGAAAAAACTTCATTTTTTGTTTTCATCAAATCACTCCAAGTCAATCTAGTGCAACAATCAATAAAGGTCGCAAACCACCTATAACCAGAAAGAGAGACAGTTTTAGTAGGACCCTATACATTAGAATGAATAGTAGCAAAAGGAATCAAGCTTTTACTATTAATTTGAGAATAAGAATGCCTGGTGTGTTTGGCAAGTTCACAAGCATCACATACTAATGAATCGAAATCACACTTAGCAAATAAAGTGGGAAATAAAGAAATAAAACGTCCTAAAACAGAAAAAGATGGATGTCCTAATCTTCCTACGCCACTTGAATAACTTTTATGGGAAAAGGATTTCTAGAGTTCCTAACAAAGCTGACCGGTACCCGAATTTGAAAAAACGGACACAAACGTCATCCAACAGCATACCAGGTACCATCACGCAAGCTACTATTGCCAATCGTTCTCCCCGTGCTCAGGGTTCCTGAAATATACAAGAGTAGGTTAAAAGGTTTACTTTGCAATTAAGCGCTTTATGTGATTAAGCTAACAGATAACAGATTAATAGGGAATCTAGCGAACATGAAGAAACAGGAGGACAGTTAATATTGAAAGTTAACAGTTAATAGAACCATGTTGCCAGCAATTGTTTACTAAGAAGCCATCCGCAATGTGCCGCAATGTGAATTTTTTCTGTGCCTTGATACTTAGAATATGTGAGGAAATGTTTTATAGAGCCTGTTGTATGTTTATTTGCTCCTGAATCTATAGCCCTAGAGGGTTTTGCAATTTTTGCAGGAAAGTTAAGAAAAACATTACCCGAATTAACAAAATTAGAAGCTGTAGTCTGAGTTGAGGAAGAATCAAGCTGTGACAACAATCGTTTCAGGGATTGAATTTCCTTATCAGAAAAGCTATCAGCAGTAGATGTTTCCTCACATAAAGCTCCACCATCAGATATGTGTGCCTGCAGTCTAGAAGAACTGACCCGCTTTCCTCCACGCCCTTTAGTTGGGCGTCCATGTAATTTCTAGCAGAACTCCTTAGTGTGCCTGTCCTTACCACAATAGTCACAAAATAATTGATCTTTGTCTGAAGAACTGTTCTTGGCAGCCTGTATATGTTCTCTTGCAGAATTAGAAATCAACCTTGCTTTATCAATTGTAGATCTGTGAACCATAGCATTCCTCCTAGTCTCTTCTTGCTGTACAAATGAATATGCTTGTCGCAAGGATGGAAAAGGATCTCGTCCAAGAACTTGGGCTCGAATTTGATCATACTCGTTGTTTAGGCCAGCCAGAAAGTCATACACACGTTCTACTTCAATCAACTTCTGAACTCGAGTCGCATCATCAGTACATTTGGCTTGAAGGTCTTGGTAATAATCCAGTTCTTGCCATAACCCACTAAGTTCAGCAAAATACTGAGCGATAGTCAGATCTCCCTGCTTGGTTTCATGAACTTTTTGTCGCAATTCTGGTTTCCATGAACCTTTTTGTCGCAATTCATACCTCTGAGCATAGTTTCCATGATTGCGAATACGTCTGTGAAGCGGTGCATTCCATAGCTTCTTAGCTGTATCAAGAAGCAAATAGCCTCGGGGACAATAGATCAAGAAGCAAATAGCCTCGGGAAATAGTTGGCTGCATGGAATTTATTAACCAAGACATAATAAGAGAATTCTCAGATTTCCATTTGTTAAAGCCTGGATCTATCGAAACTGGTTTAGGTGCTCCACCATCAAGGTATCCCTGCAAACCTCTTGCTTCAATGAATAATAAACAAGACCGAGACCAAGTCAGGTAGTTCATTCCATCTAACTTCACCGGGCTAATCTGAAGAGAGGGGCTCTCTGAGTGAAAACCCATATCTACCTTTTTTTCATCACCCATATTGTGTCAGAAAAAAAAAATTTTTAAGCGGCAGTGGCGAAGAACCAGCAGCAGTAGAAATAAACCAAAAAAGGAAAAAATTGCAAAAAAGCAAAACTGGTGCTGAAGGACTAGCAAGAGAAAATCGCCACAACAAATCAAGGCCGCCGGAACAAGAAACGTCGACGGAGCTCGTTGGAAATAGCCGCACGCGTTGGCGCGTGAAGAACGGCCAGAAGCTTCTGGAGGCGCGTGTGCACACGCGCGTGATCAGACGGCGACACGGTTTGGACGGAGGGCCGATTGGCGGTCGCGCTTCCTTCTGAGCCAGGCGGTGACGATCAACTCCTACTCTCGGCGGTACTGTGTGTATGTCAGTAAACTCGGAAACCGAAACTGTCGCCGCTAAAATTCACGGCAATGGCTCTGATACCATGTTGAAAGAATATTTCGTATTTCTTTTATTGTGTGTTATATTTTCAATCTCTACACCACTATATATATAGTGTTATATTTCAATCTTCTTACACCACTATATATATACACAAGCGATTGTTTCCAATATAGGAAGTTAATCTAAAATAGGAATAAACCTAAACTAGGAAAGACATATATAAACCTTAATCAAGGAAAGACAATATTGACTTTAAATTCACCAAAGATTTCAAACATTGATTCTTTTTCTTCTTCGGCAATGGCTCTGATACCATGTTGAAAGAATATTTCGTATTTCTTTTATTGTGTGTTATATTTTCAATCTCTACACCACTATATATATACACAAGATTGTTTCAATATAGGAAGTAATCTAAATAGGAATAAACCTAAACTAGGAAAGACAATAAACCTAATCAAGGAAAGACAATATTGACTTTAATTACAAAGATTTCAACATTGATTCTTTTTCTTCTTCTTCTCTGATATTGTGATTTGATCTCGTTTTTAAGACCAGGCTTATTCTGCTTTTACCTTACATCATTTTTCCAATATGCAGATTAATAACGCAGGATCCAATGCATATAGCTATAAGCCTTTGGCAGAAGCATCAGATGAAGATCTTATGTGAGCAGTTATATGCTTTCTTTTTTCTATTTTTCTATTTTGTTTTTCATTTTGTACATTTGTAACTGTCTTTTTCTGTTGAATGACTTTGAACTTTTATGCAGTGAAGTTGTCACTACAAACACCCTTGGTTTAATGATATGTTGCAGAGAGGTAAAAGGGTTTTCTTTGTTCTTGAGTGGCATACCTGGCCATTTTCTCATGCATAATCATTTTCAAGGCAATTAAAATGATGTTGAACCAACCTCGAGGGGGTCATATATTCAACATTGATGGAGCTGGTTCTGATGGACGACCAACCCCAAGGTATTGCTTTTCAGTTTCCTAATCTTTCAGTTTTAACTCATTAGATTCAGTAAAACTGTTGGTTCCTGTGAGATGTATCATGTTGCAACTGTTATTTTCTATGTGATGTATTCTTGGAATGTTTTGGGGCTCATTGGAAATTGATTTATTGTGCTTTACATGCATAATTTATGTGGTTCTTTTCTTTGAAATTTCTTGTAATCTAGGCATCTCTTTCCCTGATGACATTTTCCATTGGTGATGCTAAAAATACTAAGCTGAACAGTTGGTATGGCTAAAGGTTGTATATAGGACAGGGTTTGATAATACCCATACCTGCACCATCAAGGTTGGGTTCAGGATGGGGTTTGTTGGGTTGGATTTTGCCCATTATGTTTGAAGTGAAAAACTTATAAATTTATGCACATTTGGTTTGTTAATGACTTGGTTTGATTCAGTTTTGAGGATATATTCAAACTGAACCAAGTTGATATGAAAAAAAAATATCCAAACTGACCGTGTCAAACCACCAACATTATTTAAACCTTGGATAGTTTAGGCAATTTATTTTATTTAAAATTTTAATTTATTGGTTATCTTTCTAATATTAGGTTTAAATTTAAAACAAATTTAGTTATTCAACTTCTCAAATTATAAAAAATTACTAATCATTTTAAAACTCTTCACAATAACATCAAAATTTTTTATTTAAAAAAAAAAAATTTTAAGTGATTACTCCACAAAATATTAGAAATTGAAATATAACTATATGGCTTGGTTAGGTTTGATCTAGCACTTTTGGTAAAACCTTAAACCAAACCAGTTCTTCGGTTTATACAATTATTCAAACTGAACCAAATGACCTCTTATATATAACTGCAGTTTGTAGTTTGGTTTAACTTGATTCAGGTCGGTTTTAAACACCCTCAATGGATATCGTGTTTTTATACAAGATATTTCCACATAATTTATGCGTCAAAGTAGGAACATTATGTTTTCTTTCCGAGGTAACATCAATATTTAAATAATTTATGTAATTTTATATTTTTTATTTTACATATATGTAATAATATAACAGTTATACCAAATATAATATATGAATGGTATATAGGTGGGTTCTAGGCAGGTAAGGTGATGGCGCACCACAATCAAGTTGGTGGGGGGTACCACACTAGGTAGAGCATAATTGCCATTGACCAGTCATGATAATATCCTGTGATATGTTTACCTTTTGTTTGATAGATTTTCTTGGGCGTTTATGTTGTGATTTTAACCACATATACTATGAAACATTTCATTTCTGTTTACATTATTCATCTGCTTACTTAGCAGCTCTAATTTTGGATTAATAAATATAGAAAATGGCAAATCAAATTACGAACTCTAAAAAACTGGACAAAATTATACCCTAGAAAATAGGACCAATTTAACCAAAATGCATGATTTTGCATCAATAGTTAAATTTTGGATTAATAATGCTGGCCCCTGATGATCAGATAACAAAATAAAAAGATCAAAGTGTCCTAAAACCTTTAGTTGGTACTTTCTCATCTATCCCATTCCCCTTCAATATTTTTTCTGGTTTTGTGAAAAATCTCACAACTTCTCAATCTATGCTAATCTAGAGTTATTTTGCCTATTGACCCTTAATGTAATTGTTCCCTTAATAATAGATTTGCTGCATATGGGGCAACCAAGCGCAGTGTTGTGCATTTAACAAAATCATTACAGGTACATGCTCAACTTGTTTCAAAAGTTGCAATTCTATTGAATTACATTTAGAATGTCCAGAATTACTGATCCTTTTCAATTTGCCCACTTATGCTCATCGAATACTTGTGAAGAGAATGCTAACTGTATAGTTGTTGTTAGTTGTCTAGATGTTGATACTTGCATCTAGTTTTACATCCTGTTTATACTCTTAGATTACCAAAACCTACTAAGTGATAGGGTACACTTGTGATTTGTTAATTTAATAGAAATTTCTACTTTATCAAAAGTGTTGCAGAAAAAAGCGAAGACATTACCATGATTGGTCTAAAAAATGTTTGTATGATAATAATGTAAGAATGTGCCTATATCTGACTTACTTTTTATTAATTTCCAAGAGTTGGCCATGAAGTGGTGCCTGCATATTTATGTTTATTGTTTTTCTTCGAATGTTTATTGGGAAAATGACATTTCAAATGATTAAACTTTTTGATTCTTTTTATTTGATTGCTTTAACTCCTTCCTGTGCAATTTACTACTTCGATGGACAAAATTTTTGCAATCAAGTATCTTTGCACTTTTTGAGCAAAAGTGCCAATATAGATTAAATTTGGAACAAACAAATAAAATAAAATAAAATTGAGAGAGACATGAATTTATGTGGTCCAGGATAAGTCTATATGTACTATGGGCTGAGGGAGGTTGAAATCCATTAATTAAGTTGGAGTGCAAAAATAGAATGGAGAATAACACTCAAATCCTTCAACTCAAATATATCAAATGCACTCACTTTTCTCAAATAAGTCAAATCTGGCCAAGGATACAGAGAGAATTAACAAAGAATTCTTGGTGCAAAATTGAAGAGGAATTATAATGCCGAAATCACACATATTATACATGACTTGATGCCTTTGTAGTGGACTTGGTAAATATTAGGTAAACAAGCCAATATTAGGCATAGGTGTCGGTCAATTTGGCCTAAATCAAATCCATTAAGAAATTGATTTTGCTTGGTTTGACCAAGTTGTAATTGACCATTTACAAAGCAAAACTAGATTTGAAATTCAAGGCATACACAACAAACCTTTACCTTGACTTGAATTTCCAAAATTTGTAGACTCCCCTTCACCTTCTCCACTAAGCCTCAAGGGCATACTTCAATTATAACAAATACATAAGTCCAAGATATGCTTGAACTTGCTCACTATAAGAGGTTTAGTCATCATATTAGCTAAATTATCTATAGTACCACTTTTTTTCACCACAATTTTGCATTGAGAAATAATATTGAGAATAAAATTGTTCTTCACGTCAATGTGTTGTCCTCTCATGGAATATTTAATCTATAATCAAATGAATAACACTTTTGACTATCAAAATAGATAATATTTCGCTTCTTAATTTGAACGAAGTTTACTACACAAACCTCTTTGCCAAATATCAGCAAGATTATTTGCAAGGTCAATTTTTCACCATAATGTTACCCTGATAAATAACATCCTAGAAAAAGTTGTGCTTCGCATCAATGTGCTTTGTCCTTTCATAAAACATTTGATCTTAGTCAAACGATTAACGCTTTGACTATCACAATGGATAATAGTCACTTCTTGATTTGAATTGAATTAACCAAACAAATCTCTTAACCAAATAGCTTCCTTTATAGCCTTAGTTATTGCCTTGTGCTTTGCTTTTGTTATGAATAATGCCAATGTAAATTGTAAAGTAACTTCCAAGTGATAGCGTTGTTTTCGAGCTTAAAATATAACCAATAATTGATCTTCTTCTTTCAAAATACCTAATCTGAATCAACATAACCAACCGCGTTACCCTTACCCCTTTCAATTACAAATAAGAATTAGTAGTGCCTTGCAAATATCTCAAAATCCTGTCATTGCCTCCCAGTACTCCTTACTAGGATGGGACATGTATCTACTAACTATACTAACTGCTTGTGAAATGTCAAAACGAGTACAAATCATAACATACATGGTGCTACCAACAACACTAGAGTAAGGAACATCTGACTTTTACTTTATATCTTCTTTTGATTCTAACGATAAAGAATAGAAAGTCTGAAATGAGTAGCATGGAGTTCTTATAGGTCTAGCGTTTTAAAATTCCAAAATGCTCCAAAACTTTCTCAATGAAACTCTTTTGAGTTAGTTATAATTTACTTGTGGTTCTATCTTTCTTAATCTCCATACCTAAAATTTTCTTAGCAACTATTAAATCTTTCATCTTAAATTCACTACTCAATTCTTCTTTCAACTTGTTGTTGACCACAAACATATCTTGGGAAACAATGAACATGTGTCAACATAAAGTAGCAAACAAATAAATGGGTCATCAACAAGCTTTCTAAAATACACACAACTAATCATATTTTCTCCCAGAGTAACTATGTCTAAGCATGAAAGAATCAAACCGCTTATAAGAGTGTTTAGGAAATTGCTTCAAAGAGTTTTTCAATAAATAAACATGGTCTTCTTTTGCCTTCAATCTCAAAACCTGTAGGTCGTTGCATGTAATCTCTCTCTTCAAACTTACCATGCAAGAAGATAGTCGTAACATCCAGTTGTTTTAGTTCTAAATCATACATGGCAAGCAAGCAAGCAAGCCATAAATAGTACTTTGTTTAACAACTGGTAGAAACCGTCATGAAAGTCAATTCCATGAACCTAACCATAGCCCTTTGTAACCAATTATGCCTCATATCTAAAATCTTCAACACATGAAATAACTTTTTTTTTCTTAAAGACCCATTTGCAACCTACAATCTTCTTGTCTTTAGGCTGTTTGACCAATTCCCAAGTATTATTTTTATGGAGAGACTCCACCTCTCCTTGCATAGCAACTAATCACCTAGATAAATCATCATAAAAAACTACTTTTTAATACGTGCAAGGTTCATAAATACCATCTATTTCTTGTGCCACAACCAATGCATATGAACATAATCTCTATCAATTAATCTGAGGTATTTTCTTCTCTCTCCTTGGCCTATTCTTATCAATGGAATACTCCTCTTGTGGTAGTTATTGTGTCTCAATAGGAGTAGTGATGCAGGGGAAAGATGTAGGGCTGTCAGTTTTCAACAAGTAAGCTAGAATAGGGTTGATCGTAGGTGGAACAGTAATCAGTAATTAGCTTTGAACCTTTGAATTAAAATTATGAGAAAAATAAGATGAATTACAATACTATTAGTGCTGTCTATTTATAGTGATAAATCCTAACTAGACTAGGAATCCTAATTAAAGAAAGAATTAAAACTCTACTTCTATTCAATGATAAAATAGTAAATCCTAGTAATTAGGCTTTTGGTAACCTTTGAATTAAAATTATGAGAAAAATAAGATGAATTACAATTACTATTAGTGCCTGGCTTATTTATAGTGATAAATCCTAACTAGACTAGGATTCCTAATTAAAGAAAGAATTTAAAACTCTACTTCTATCAATGATAAAATAGAAATCCTAACTCAAACAACTGAAAACGGAAATAGGAAACGGAAAACTAATGCAAATCTGAAATAAAACAGTAAATTAAATAAAATCCTAGTTGTGCTAGGAATCCAATTAGGACTAGGATTGCTCCTGCATTGTTCTCCCCTGGTTTGAAAAAGACTCGGCTCCGACGAGTAAACCTTGATATATTCTGCATATATGGCTGGATAAACTTGCTTTAGCTCTTCTTCAGAAATCCATGTACTTTCACTTGCTGGTTTTCCAAACCACTTAACAAAAAATCATCTATATTGGTTGCTACGCCTAGAACGAGCTTCCTTGACATCCAACACTTCCTCAATAACATCAGCCTTTGCAATTGGCAGCTCTTGGCCTTTGCAATTGGCAGCTCTTGTACTTGTTCTTCAATGGAGGATGGCACTCCATCAAATCCATGAAAAGGATACAAGTCTGAAACATTAAAAATAGGGCTGATTTGTAAATCAGATGGAATATCAATTACATAGGCATTGGAATTGATCTTCTTCAACACCTTACAAGGTCCAAACCTTCTAGATTTCAGCTTATGGTAAGTTCCTTTAGGGAAACGTTCTTGTCTTAAGTGGACGAGAACCTGATCGCCTTCTTCAAATTCTTGTACGCGCCGATGCTGGTTGGCTATATAGGCATATGATGCATTGCTGTCTTTTAAGGCAGTTTTCACCTCTGTATGAATTTTCCTGATGTGCTGATGTGATCAAGCAAACAATTCCCCTTCAGCACTACTCTAGCCTCCTTGGGGCAAAGGGGACCAAATCGAGTACTAATTTCTTGAGGTTTAAGTCATAGCAGCCTCAAAAGGAGTCCCCTTCTTTTATACCTTCGATTGGACTGAACTTAAGTACTTTTATACTGCGTTCCCAGCTTGGGGACAACTAGATCCATGTCTTTGTTAATTGCTCCCACGACATCTTAATAGACTTTCCCCAAACTAACGCATTGACCTAACTATCCAGCTCAGACCGTCAGTATATAATAGCGGTGCCAATTGGCCATTGTACTATCCTCTCTAAGGAGAATATACTTCCCTCAAATTTAGTTGTCCCAATTTCTTCCAACAAAGTCCTCACAAAGTGTCCCATATAACTTTACACCTCTAACGGATACACAGGTAGGATATTGGCAACACCATGATCAGTCTTCAGACACAAGAAAATCACTCTTGGAAAAAACATAACTCAGTTAATCCATGCTCTGCAATACTGCATTAGAAGTCTTGAAACATGGGATAAAATGAGCCATTTTGGAGAAATGATCCACTAGAACAAATATAGAATCAAATCCCTTTGCTGTCTTTGGAAGTCCCAAAACAAAATCCATACTCAAGTGAACCCAAGGTGCATCTGGCCCGGGTAAAGGAGTATATAATCCTGTATTTTGCGTGCTTCCCTTTCCGAGTAAACAGTTTGGACATCGTTCCACCAATTTTCTCACATCTTTTTCCATCTTTGGCCAATAATAACGGTCAGAAACAATCGAAAAAGTCTTGTCTCTACCAAACTGTCCTTCCAAACCATTTCCATGAAGTTCTCTAATGAAACATTGTCCATGAAGTTCCTCTAATGGATTTGGTTTCCCCTTAAAGATCCTTCAAAGGAATGACGTACTTATTTCCCCTTTGAATAATAACCAATCTTGCAATCGGTATGGGTAGACTTCAGCTTCTGAAGAAGTGCAGCACAATCAACCCTTTATCTTGCCAAAACATTGAATCTGAATCAGTGACTAGTTTCAGTTCTTCAAAACTAGTAAATTTTTTGGAGTGGCCTTAAAATTGACAAATTAGGGGATCCTTCTGCCAATCATAGCCCAACAATAATTAGATTTGACCGGATTTATACTTTAGTGAGAAATTAAATTCATTCAAGGAAATAGAACTCCACTTAGCATGTCGATTGTTGGTTTTTTCTGAGATTTTTGTACCTCAAGGCTTGATAGACAGAAAAAACCACAAACTCACGATCAGCTAAGTAATGCTGCCAATTGTCGAATAGCTTGTACCAAGGCATAGAACTCTAAGATCAATAATTGAGTACGCTTCTTAGCTTCAGACACTTCTCACTAAGAAAACTCAAGAGGTTCTGCCCTCCCTTCAGAGCTAAGAACATGCGTCCAATCGCCTTCTTTAAGTGGAAACATCCCCCATTCGGGACATTATTAAAAATAAATTTCATGAAAAATCTGGAATGTTAGCAAAGAACAGGTGCATCTTAAGTTCATCAAAAAACTTGATTCTTTCAATACTGTGCCTTTCACTGTGCAGAATTTTGTCCCTTCAAACTTTTCTTCCTATTCTCAAATTAGATTCAATTATAGGACTCACAATTTGGTTTAACCCTGGAATAATTTTGGATAAATCATACTATAAGAAATTGAGGCCAGAACCCATGAAAGCTTCTAACTTTGATGGATTGCAGTGCTGGCCCATGTCAGTAATTTGCACGAATCCTTTTTCCTGGAATCTGGGGGTTAAATCCTTCCAGCAGACACAATATAATCCCAAGAAAATAACCACTTCCTTGGATTCGCAAGGAAACTGCCTTTTCATTAGGATTTATGTGAGCAGCATTGCTCTTTGAACGAAGTACTATCTAACACTCGCGCAAGTGTTTTAAATGATCCTCCTGCTCAAGATACGATGGCTATAAATCAAAATGTCATCAAAATCCATAAACCACAACGAAAAATTCAAGAAAGGTTTGAGTACAGTCTGCTCATGACTCTCATGAATGTGGCCTTGGGTGGCCTGTAAAAGGCCAAATGGCATTAACTAACCATTCATTAAACCATCCGGTGTCTTTAAAAGCTGTTTTCCATTCCATCACCATGTCTCATTCTAATTTGGTGATGTCCACTTTTCAAGTCAATTTTGGTAAATACTTTAGAACCCGCTAGTTGATCAAGCATATCCTCCAATTTTGGTATTGGAAAGCGATATTTGATTGTAATCTTGTTTATAGCACGACTATCCACACACATTCTCCAAGAACCGTCTTTCTTTGGAGTTAATAAGGCTGGGCAGGCACATGGACTTTTACTTTCACGCACCAGACTTTTTTCCAATAATTCCTTAACCTGTCTTTCTATTGCAGCCCAATAACCATGTCTGTCCTTGTTGTGCGCATTGCTCCTCAACTCTCTTCCACCATTGAAGTGTAGTAGTCTTCAATTTAAGCTTTACAAAAAGCACTTTTCGGGTTTCAACCATTGGTTTCCTTTCAAAATAATTTTCTAAACTAGTTTCCCAATCTAAATAGTCTTCGGCATGCGATTTCCCATGAAAATCAGCAACTTCAATTTTAACTCCTCCACTATTTTCAATTTTAACGTCCTCCACTATTTAAATCGAAGAAGAGCATGAAGTAAACGCTCTTCCAATCTGCCTCGTGCTGCTGGGTTTGCAGGTCCAGCTTCATGAAAGGGGTTTACGTCCTCGACTTCCTCTTCACTCTCAAGAGCTTCTTGAAAATCAAGGTTTTAGTGGTTGCCTTCCGAAGTCTCCATTTGGGCTTCCACGGGTTCCTGACGCTGCGAAGCGAGGCTTGTACAGCCTGGGTCAAATCCTCAATCATTCGCCGTATCTCAGGTATTTCATCTTGTTGGGGCTGATTGCCTCTGCATCTGCCTCTGCCTCTTCGAACCATGGTTTAATTCAGACAAAAAAAGAATCCTAGGATCTGTTTTTGTGCTCTGATACCAGTTGATGCAGGGGAAGATGTAGGGCTGTCAGTTTCAAACAAGTAAGGCTAGAATAGGGTTGATCGTAGGTTGGAACAGTATCAGTAATTAAGTTTTGCAACCTTTTGAATTAAAATTATGAGAAAAAATAAAATGAATTACAATACTACTAGTGTTGTCTAATTATAGGGATAAATCCTAACTAGACTAGGAATCCTAATTAAAAGAAAGAATTTTAAACTCTAACCTCCTATTCAATGGAATAAATAGTATAATACTAATCAAATAAGAAACGGAAAACTAATGCAAATCTGAAATAAAACAGTAAATTAAATAAAATCCTAGTTGTGCTAGGAATCCAATTAGGACTAGGATTACTCCTGCATCAAGTAGGCACTTAAACTGGGTCTTGTTGTCGCACATCATCCTACGGAGGTGACATCTCGACCTTAACCTCAAGCAACTATATTTTTTTCTTTTTAAATTCTTGAATATATTTTTCCACCTTGAACACAAAAAAAAAAAAAAAAAATTTCATGCTATGAATCACTAACTATTATCTCTAATACTAGCTTTTTAGGATCAATCAAATTTTATTCATATTAAATTTGCAAGAAAAAATAAATAAAATAAAGTTGAGAAAACACAAATTTATATGGTTTGATGTAACCCTATGTCCATAGGTGAAGGGAGGTTGAAATCCTCTAATGAAACTGAATAGTATAAAAATAGAATGGAGAATAACAGTGAAATCCTAGAAGTCAAATACACCCAACATTTCGACCTCTTTAAAATGAATCAAACATGACCAAGGATACAGAGAGAATCAATAAACAATTCTTGTTGCAAAATTTGTGAGGAATTATATCACTTACTGTTGAAAGAATATTTCGAATTTCTTTTTTATTGTGTGTTATATTTTCAATCTCTACATCACTATATATATACACAAGATTGTTCCAATATAGGAACACAAGATTGTCAATATAGGAAGAGATCTAAATTAGGGTATAACCTAAATTCGGAAAAGACAAAAACCTAAACTAGGAAAGACAATATTGATTTTAATTACCAAACTTTCAACACTCCCCCTCAAGTTGTGCATAGATATTTCATGCCAACTTTGCAAACCAAAGATGAACATTTGCTATTCAAACCTTCCGTGAAAACATCGGCCTAGTTTGCTCTCTTTGAAGCTTATAGGAGACATTAATAAGGCCTTCAAACTATCTTCTCTTTTTATAAAGTGACGATCATCTCTAATGGTGCTGTATCGATCATGCTGGAAGCTGGATTATTCATAATCACTGATGGCTGCTTTACTATCACAAAACAATGGATATATTTTGTTGCTTTCAAACCAACATTTAACTCTTCCATTAATCTGCGCAACCATAGGAGTTTCAATATTCCGCTTGTGCCATAGCTCTATAATTCTGCTTCTGCTGGACCTTGCAAACAACAGCCTGCTTCTTGCTTCTCCATGTGACAAGGTTTCCTTCCAACAAAAACACAACTATCTGAGGTTGATTTCTC
>NW_023591416.1:5310536-5322134 GCF_014843425.1 Jatropha curcas | reverse complement strand
TGTTAGTTTCATCAGCATGACATAGTCTCGGGATCCACCTTGTGTTCGAAGACCATGCCTTAACATTGGGATAATTAATTAATAATTAGGTTAATTAAAAATTGGAGTCACTTTAGGGTTTTTTCCTAGTTTACCCTAAAACAATTAAAACAAGGTGGCGACTCATGACATTACGTGCATTTCTGCCCCTTAGGTCAATGCATTCATATGCTATGATATTTGGGGGTAGGGGTTACAGAATGACATTACAGTTTTTGGACTTTGGGCTTTCCCAAGCATTTCCCAATTTATTTATTCAAGCTCTAACTTTTTGCCTAAGCCGCCCTTTCGGGTTTTTTCAGCTTAGCGAGCTACCCATTTTTGCCTGAGCTGGCCCTTTCAGGTTTTCAGCTTAGCAAGCCCCCGACTTTTGCCTAAGCCGCCCTTTTCGGGTTTTCAACTTATCGGGTTTTCTTTTTCTTTTTTTTTGTTTTTTTTTTGTTTTTTTTTTTTGGACAAAGAAGAATTAAATTATTGAAATGGATTTTTCCATTAATGTTTAGACCGCGCCCAAAAGAGGGCTTGCCTACATATTCTTCGATACATAATTTCTTTTTTTTTCGAGGAGATCAGGTCTAATGTTAGCTCTTTTTTACATCATGCAATGATTATATTTAACATTATATCTTTAACTGATCTTAATTAATGATTCGTGAACTTCAAACCACTAAATCAGTCAATGACGGCTCCGCCGGGACAGTATTTCTCTTAGAATGTAGGGCCCAGCCCAATTGAGTTACGAAACTTTCCCACGTTGGGTCTTATGATGGTTAGTCTAATTTCCTTCAAGACAACACCTTCTTCCAATCTTCGTTCTTTGACCTTCTTATTAAAATGCCTAGCCATTCTCCTCTGGTAAACCTGAGGTTCGGTGGATTGCTTTGTAATTCTTTTTCATCAATACCCAGGAGTTGGAGGTGGTAATTCTGGACCCAATCTGCTTCGCTGGATTTGGCTTTTCCCGGAGATTCTGCGTTGATCGAATTCCAGTTCAACAGGCAGCACTTGCCTCCATACCATTATACCAGGGAATACGGAGTTGCTCCGGTGGCATTTCTGATTGAAGTCCTATATCCCCATAGGGCATTTCGGTAACTGTTTGTTGCCAAGTTTGTGCTTTTGAACTGTCTTCTGCAAAATGACTTTTATAGCCTTTATTTTGCAGCCTCTACAGCCCCATTTGTTGTGGATGATAGGGTGAGGACTTATGATGTTGGATTCTCTTTTTCTTTTCAACAAATCAGAAAATTTCACTTGAAAGTGGACCCATTATCAGTGATGGATCTCCAAGGCCATTCCGTACGACAAAAGGATGTTAGTACGAACGAAACTTGTGTCGCCTTTCTTGGCATTCAAAATCGAATTAAAGAGGCTGCCTCGATCCACTTAGTGATATCTACGCAACCAGGATGAATTGATGGCCATTGGAAGCCTTTGGGTGGATCTTTCCGATCACTTTGCCCAAGTTGCGGAAGGGCCAGGGTGGAAGCAATGGGATTCAAATTGACCGGAGGCTGTTTTTTGCAGCCTTAGCAAAAATTGACACTCAATGGCACTTCTTCGCGTGCTTCACGCAATCTGCATTCATAGTTGACCAGTAATAACCCAGTTCATGATTTTTGAGCCAGAGCTATTTTTTTTTCCGTGGCATGTGTGGACCAGACTTTTCCCTGTTGATGTAAGGAAATCCATAATGGTTTGAGCTTCCCCTTCATCACAATCTTAGAATGAAATCGTTCCAACTTCTTTTATATAGAAACTCCCCCAGTAAAGGAAATATCCGGATGCTAACCGTCTCAATTGTTCCGTTGAATGCAGTCTTCGAGGATCCATCCGGGTAAGCCTCGTTCTGAAGATATTTCTGTACATTCCAAAACCAGGGCTTGTCATCGGACCCAAATTCATTGATGTTGGGCCCGGCTGATTTCTGTGGCCGAACTGTCAAGGTCGAATGATTTTGATACCCTCTACATTGACCATGGAAAGCTAAAGTAGCAAGGCATCAGCAAATTGGTTCTTGGGCTCGGGGACAAGTAATGGAAAGACAAGATCCTCGAATTATTTTGAGCCAGTTCTCCAAGCGTTGTAGGTAAGGAACCAAAACGCTCTTCCTTAATTTTCCACTTCCTTTAGAGCTTGGGAGACTATTAAATTAGGAATCCCGAAAACCCTAAGGACTTTTATCTCTTTTTCCAGGGCCGCATTCTAACCCCTTAATGCAAGTTCATACTCGGCTTCATTGTTGGTTGGCAGCTCGAAAATTCTAACTTGAACTGCGATGGGACGTATTCTCACAAGGGTTTTGAACACGACTCCAATTCCATCGTTTGTTAATTCGAAAGCTCCATCAAAATACATCTCCCAAACGTTGCATTTTCCACGTTCAAGAGATCTTCATCGGGAAACTCCACTTCTTTCATTTCGTCTTCCACGGGCAGTTCCGCTTAAATTGGTCAGCCAAGGCCTCCTCCTTTTACTGGCCTTCCTTGTACAAATTTTCAAGTCATAGGCTGCGAGCACTGACACCCACTTACCCATCTTACTGGTCAAGGAACCGGCCTCTCCATAAGGAATTTCAAGGGGTTCAATTTAGAGATAATGTTATGTGTATAGGATGAAAGGTTAGTGCTGCAGCTTTGTACAAGCCCAAACTAGAGCCAGACATAACTTCTCTTATCTTTATTTATACTTCGCTCATGGTCTAGCATCCTTTTGCTAAGTAGTACACAATATTTTCTACCCTGATGTCTTCTGCTTGTTGAGCTAGCATTAACCATTCGCTTCTTTTGTCCTTGTAGGTACAATAGCAAAAGGTTTTCCTACCTTGGTGGTTGCAAACTGGGCGAAGAATTAGTAAATTCTGTTTGATCCTGATCAAGCTTTCTGGAACATCTTCGTTCCATTCGACGGATACCCCTTTCCATCGATAAGTAGTTTGCAAGATCGCGACCAAAGTATCGGCCAATTTCGATTGGAATAGAACGACGAGAATTTCTGGATTTCAGGATAACATGGTACCCGCTCGTGAACCCAGAGAGGGATATACCCGAATTCTCTTTCGTCTTTCGGGGTGCTTGGCATTTCCAAATGGCTGTGTGCTTTTTGGAGGGTCATCTCTATTGGCCTTTCCGGCTGACCATATGGCCCCAGAAAATACTCCAGATGTAGCTCTAAACAGACATTTTTTGCCGGGTTGAGCTTTAAATTGTACTTTCCGAAGGGGCCTAAGAAAAACTTCTCAAGTGCGTGGTATGTTCTCCGCTGTTTCGATTTAACAAACTATGTCGTTTCCACATACACCTTCAACTTCTTTATTGAATTCATGTCGTGGAAGATAGTTGTTTGCCATTTCTTTGATTAGTTGCCCCGTTTTTGAGGCCCAAGAAGGCGATGACCCATAGATATAGCAGTAGGTTCCCCCACTCTTGTGATGAATGCCGTCTTCTCTTTGTCTGGCAAATGCACGATCATTATTTGATGTACTCGACAGCGAGATCAGTCAGAAGAGACCATCTCGTGTCCAGCCATGGCCCCGTCGCGCTCGACTCGACATTAGTCATATATGAGGCAGTCAGACCGCACACACGACCGTCCTCATACAGACATGAAGATGCGCTTTATTCACTCCGCGCGGTCTCATGCACTTCCGCACTCAGCGATTATAACTCGCTTGTACCTCAGAAGAGACACGGCCACTATGGTTCGCTAACCATTGTTTTTCGCCGGAATCCCAACCCCAGAAAGGATCCGAAAACATCTTTTTATTTTATTTTAATTATTATTGTTGTTTCGGAAAAAAGGTGATAAAAATCGTTTCTTTTGGGATCGCAGGTGCCGATAATCGGTCTTATTAATTATTTCGAGTCGCCACCCATTATTTCAGCAATGGGACCGTTTTCATTTTTATTTTATAAAAAATGAGCTCCATTTAAACCCAACTTTTATTTTAGGCCACTCGCCTCTCCATGTTGTACCTGGTCAGCCAGGTCGTACCACGTACGGATTCTAGGTAAGGGAACTCGCCGGTGAGGTATCAGAGTGTATACTTGGACCACTCAGAAGGTCGCTGACCGGCGTGGTTAACCGGCCTTCTTTTAAACCTACGATTTCTAATTGATTTTATTTTTAGAAAAGCCAAATTATTTCAATTTAACCCAACCCGAAAAACCGAACGAGTTCCTATGTAGAAAATTAATTAACGTCCCAACTAGGATTCCATTCATTGCATTCATAATATAAATCAATCATCACATTCACCATCATCCCACAATATAGCAAAAAGATTAGTGGAAAGATCCGCACTCTTGGCCTTTATAGTTTTAAAGGCGTCCTGCTCCACGTCCATACCAAGATTTGCAAAATGTAAATTCAATAAGATACAATAAGATAATAAATTTCCTAAAATTCAATAAATCACCATTTAAATTAATTGATTTGGTTTGATAAAACAACACTTTGCCCTATTATTGATCATTTTCCGAATAAGATAAAAAAATCTACTTAATGATATAAAATTTAAAATAAGGTATTGCCTGGAACCAAAAGACAGTTGCTCACCCAGCTGTTTCTATGAAGAACAGTCGCGTGACGGAGCTCTAAATTATTTATCCTGAAAACTTTAAAAACAGTTTGCGTCACGCAGCTGTTCTAGAAGAACAGTCGCGCTATGGGAACTCTAATTATTATCCTGGAACTTTAGACAGTTTGCGTCACGCAGCTGTTCTATGAAGAACAAGTCGCGTGACGGGACATCTAGTTACGTGACAGAACCGTGGGAGTTCCGTCACGGGAACCGTTCGTTGACAATATTTGAAATCCTCTTATGTATTGATTATTCATTCAAAGTATAATATAAATAAGAAAGTAAAAACTAAACAAAGACTTGAGTACACGAAAGTAGCTGCATCACGCGGTGGTCCAGTCCAGGTTAATGGTCTTCTTTTTTCTGGATATGAAACAGTTCGCGGTCACGCAGTAGTAGCTGCGTGACGCAGCTCTCTAGTCCGTTAACTACCTTTCAAACTTGCTCTTTTTACGTGTTCTTTTTTATTAAAACAATAATTTAAACTAACTCAGAAAGGGTCCAACCAATGGGAAAAATTTCGTCTAACCAATAACAACCAACTAATTGCTATGAAAATGAGATTTTTAAGAAATAAAAGACTAAAATGAAAAGGAGAGGTTAAAGTTGGTTACCTAGCCCTCAGATTTTGAGGATTGCATGCACTTGGATTAGCTTAAGGACGCTACTTGCACGATTCCCAGAGTATGTTATCAAGTTTTTATGAAGCAAACGTTCTCTTTTTTTTCTTTCTTTTCTCTCTTTTTTATTTTCTTTATGTTTTGTGCTTTTTGATTTTAAATCTATATAATCTAATGCTTGATCTTCCAAGATTACTCACTTGAGTTTCTTGGGGAATAACCCTAGCCGTGAATTCAAAAGCCTAACTTAAAATGTTAGAGTTCTTAGGAGAAAAATGACGAGGAAAAAGTGAAAAAGCCCCGGTTCTTAGCATAAAATGTTGTATTTATATGGGTAGGGCACAGAACATGCTGCGTCACGCAGGTAGGAAAGCTGCGGACACAACCTCAGCTGTTGTGAACGCAGCTTACTTTTCGTACAGTGTCGTGTATCCATACAAACAGTGCAGACCGTTGCACAGGCGCCGGTTGCCAGAGGTGTCAGTCTGGTTAGAGTTGCGTGATGCAACTAGGAGTGACCGTCACGAGGTGATGCTGCGGACGCTAACCCTAACGCGGATCAGGACTCCTTTTGGGCCGTTGGTTCGATTCAATTTTGGTTGAAACAACTTCTGGTTTTGATCGCGATTCTTTGTCCGCTTATCCCTCATTATCATTCACCGAGTTCAGGCGGGACATTAAAATTACACGTCAACAGTTGCCCCCCCCTTTATCATTAATTGTGTAAATAAATTAATGTTAAAGTGGTCCATTGACGTGCCTTTCGATCTGGCAATCATCCTCAAAGCTCGGTTTGATCGGCTTGGAAGGACACCTCCGAGGCTCGGTTTTGATCGGCCTGAAGGAATCTGAATGTTTGGTCACCCTTCTCAACTCGGTTTGATCGCCTTCCTGTCGGACTCCCGGTTTAATCTGTGAAATGACTCCAAAGCTCGGTTTGATCGGCTTTGAGACCACTCCAGGCCAGTTTGATCGGGCCTGAAGGATTTGAATGTCTAGGTCACCTTCTCATCTTCGGTTCTGATCGGCTTTTGTCGGCTCCCGTTGGGATCAGAAAAGACATTCCTCGGAAGCTCGGGTTTTGATCGGCCCGAAAGATGTTCCGTTTTGCCCTAGTCAACTTCGCAATTCATCATCATTAACTGGGGACAAGAAAGTAAGTTCAAACAGCATAGACAAAACAATCATCACTGTTTGAATGTTCTAACTAGCTCGCCAATGCCACATTCACTATATATCAGTAAGACCTACGCTTTCAAGAAAACAATCACCGGTTGGCCTGAAAAATTGTTCACAAGGAAAAAAGAGCGAAATCTGATGTACAAAAACAGAACCTTGTCTTTGTTTAGAAACAAATATTTGGAATCACATGTTCCGCATGCGTTGAATTATGAACAAAGATTCACATTAAGGCAAAAAGATTTGTTATACTTTTGCCCTCAGTCCAGGAATCCGAATTTCGTCCGGCCTAGGACCAAAATATTCACTTTTGTAAAGCATATTTTTTTCACTATTTTATTGTTAAAGATTGTTTAATCACTTTGCAAAAATTTTAAACAAAAATTTTCTGGCTGTAACTCAAATTTAAACAAAATTTGTTGTCTGCATTTTCATAATGTATACCCTTTGTGATACAGTTGGTTGAAAGAAAAACTTACCTAAGCGGTAATCTGGGTAATTTTGATGTTCCTGCCCCCCTGTCGGTGAGAGTAGGCAAATTTGATTGGAAGTTTGCGAGCGCATACTTGACACTAAATTTATTGAAAATGGGCCGTCAAGGGGCTTTTAGATGGGCCGCATGGGCCCTTTAGGGCTCTGAGAGAAGATAATGGGCCCGTTAGCTTTTTTGGGCCTTGGGATAGTGGGCCTTGGCCCAACTGTTTACCTATAAGTAACTTTTCTTCTTACCAATTTCCTCCTTTTACTTATCACAAACCCTTAAATCATTGAGAATTCCTCTGATACTTTCAACTTGAAAACGATTGTCTCAAAATTCTCTGAAATCCCTGCTTACACACGCTTACACTGCCGGAGACTCGCGCGCGCGCCCTCTCTCTGCAGATGGCGCTTAGCGCTACTAACTCGATCAGATAATATAACAGCAGAGACAGAAAGGCCTCGCGGCCCGCACGGTTTGATGGTGGGCCGGAACCCGCTGACCTCAGGGACGCGAACCACTGCAGGCTCCTCCCCATTGCCGGGCACTGAGTTCCAGGTTGTGAGATACGAGACGAGTCGGATGCCGGTTCAGGCTGAGTAAGCTAAAAAAATATTCTTCGATTTTACTGCTTTTTTTTGATCCGATAATAGTAGATTTTTGTAGTCGTGCGTGCGTCAATAGTCGCGTCACGCAGGAAGGAGTTGCGTGACGCGACTGTTCCTGGTGTGACAGTTGGCGTGACGGCACTGTTCGAGGCGCCAGAAAAACCCTAGCCTGCCCTTGAACTTTAGGATTTTATCCCCTTTTCATGGCGTTAGAACTTGATTTATTAATGGCTTGCTTGCTGGTATCTCTAGGCGACTTGATTTTGCCCTGAAAATTGCATTTGAGAATAACACAAAACATTAGTTTTTGAAGATTAGGCGTAATCTGCGAGCGTCTCGCTGCGTACCTCAGACAGTGCACTCACGCACACTGTCTCTTGCGCGGAAAGAAACGCTCTCACGCCTCGCGCGACTGTTACATGATCCATTTGCTACCGAGTCAAGCCCTTGAGCTACGGCGGCTTGGGCTGGTTTTAGTGTATAGAACGGGATGACCTGTGGCGCTTCAACCATCTAGCTGGTTAGAGTTGCGTGGCGGCATCTATTCTTAGAATGCCAAAACTTCGAACAAGTTGCGTGAGTGGCTATGGAGCTGCGTGGCGCAGGGTGCTGAAGGTGGCGCGACGCAGCTGTGCTTCAGGTGCGCGTTTGGCGTGAAGTTGTGTGACGTAACCGTGCAGACGCGTGACGCGCTGCGCCGTAGTTGCATGACGCAAACTGGCGTTCAAACCGAGATTTGGATTTTTATTTTTCCTGCCAAAAAATGAATAATAATGAATAATTGTTAGTATAATATTTATTTAAAATTGAATATTTTTCTTACAGGTTGATCTTGGCAAGGCCCGCTCGGGTGGATCAGCCACTGATGCGTTTGCATTTTGGGACTGGCTGGACCCACCCATGCGAGCTCGGGTTGTAGCTGCCGGCTTCGGAGATTATGCTGCGGGACTACGCCGCATACAGCCCCGTTTTTCGCCCGCTATGCGATACGCATTGATGGAGCGGTGGAACGACTGCACGCACACATTTGTCTTTGGGTTCGGTGAGATGACCCTGACGCCGATGGACTACGCTGCCATTATAGGCTCCGCTTTATCGGTCCGGTTCCCCCACTGGATGCTCGGTACCAGACGGCTACTTTAGGAGCTCAACTATTCCGCTCTCTGCTCAGTGTCACCACACAGACTAGGTACACTGCGCAGGGATGCGTGTCTTACGAAGTAGTCTATCGGTTCTGGGCCGAGAGGATCAGGACCCGGTTGGCGGCGTGGAGGGAGTTGCCGGTGGAGGCCTGACCTGCTGCTCCTGCATACACTCGATAACACTCGAGAGGAGAGGGAACCAGGGCCTGCTCGGTCCTCCTCTCTACATTATATCGTCCCAACTGCTATGCACCTATCTCCTAGAATTAAAAGGGAGAACCCCGGCGGTGCCTAGGCATGTTCCTGAGGGAATTTGAGTATTAGGTTCGGAGTCCTTCGACTGGGCCACTCTAAAGCCTTTGCTCATGACTCTATCACGGGGTCTGGAATGTTCTGGACCCGTGGTAGCGTGGAGTCACATCTCTATCACGGTCTGGATGTCTGGACCCGTGGTAGCGGTGAGTCAAACTAGCTATTCATCCAGCCTCTGGAGGTAACAATCTTTCACTCTTCATCTTCTTCTTTTTCATTTTCAACTGTTCAACTAATTGATATCAATGTGATCTCTGTTGCAGGTATGGGCTTACGAGTACCGTATCTATCCAGGCGATCCGAGTGGTGACACTCCTGTCGAGTCTAGGCGGATCCCTTGTTATTTGGCCCATTGTCACCATACTTATGCCAGTGGCGAGGATCCCGAGTACTGGAGGAGCTTCCTTAACGACCGGGAGCTGTCCGATGTAAGTACAAAAATCTCTGAACTCTTAGTTTAGCTTTCTTCCCCCCTTTTATACTGTATAACCACTGATTCTTCTATTCTTTTGCAGCTGTTCCTGACCCCGTGGGACTGTGGTGGACTGTGATGCTTGGAGGAACCGTAACCCGGGCCGGGAGGTGGCAGAGCTACACACCGTCCGATCGGAGGCCTACTGATGCGGGAGTATTATCGGCTGATCCGGTAACTGTCCTTGGAGAGAAGGGTTTTAGCCGACACTCCGGTGCTCCAGAGACCGACAGCGGCCAGGATAGCCTCATGCCCCTCCTCGTCACATGTGCTTGCTGGAGGGTTTGAACTCGGGAGGATCTGGAGGTGGAGTATAGGGGCTTCCTCAGCGGAATGAATTTTCCTGTCCGCGTGGCCAGATTTTTTCCCGTACTTTTCTCCTTTCGGGATGCAGGGCGCGCGCTTCCCCCGAGATTCCTCGAGTACACCCAGGTGACTTTTCTGATCTTAAGTGCGAGTACACCCAGGTGACTTTTCTGATCTTAAGTCTTATTTACTTTCATCATTTTTTCACTGTTTAACCCACTGATATCATTACTTCCTCTATGACTCAATGCAGGAGCGGAAGACGCACAAGACCGCGGCTCACTACAGGGCAGAGGTGGCAGCTGAGGCGGGGGCTGCGGTTGCTCCAGCTGGACCGGCAGGGGTAGTGCTGGGTGACGTCCCATTCCCGCCGGGTATGGAGGTGGTGCTGGATCCTGGTCTAGGCCTGGGATCGGGCATCATTATTTCTGCTGATCTCCGGCAGGCTCCTCTTCTAGTGCAGCTGGACCCTGAGCACACTACACATGTGAGTTGGAAACCGAATTTACAAAGTTAAGAGCACTTTACCTGAATAGCCTTTTAATGAAGATTTTTTTTAACCTGAATAGCCTTTTAATGAACGATTTTTTGTTGTAGGTGCCGGCCCAGAGGTACTAGGAGCTGTGCAGCCGGTTCGGGTTTTGGCCCGATCCCTTCCATCGTCGGGCTCTATACTACCGAGCGGCATGCAGCGAGTAAGTATAGGTCTCTTGTGTTTGCACCTTTAATTACTTTGCTATCCCTTTTTCTTAACAATATCTTTATTTAATACAGGACCTGGGAGATCGAGAGATACGGAGGCGAGGCATCAGTCTCGCCAGTCTAGCGCCGTAAGCTAACTCCAGGTGAAGGTAGACCGGCTTCGGACGAGGTTGGAGGTAGAGGGGATCCCTCTAGACTCTTCAGACAAGGACGATGACGGCTCTTCCGATGACGCATCACCGTCTCCACCCCCTCAGGCGGCTGCTGGCCCGAGCCGTAGGCGGCGGTAGCCCTGTCCCGTGTCTCAGCCATTTTGGAAAACATTTTGAACATTTAGTATGGTGAAGCTGGTGATAGTACTGTAGGCGTGTTTGGCACTTGGATTGTAGGCACCTGTAAGGATGAGGGTAGCTAGATTAGGTACAGTGGTGTTAGTGGGCAAGCCTGTAAGGATGAGGGTAGCTAGATTTAGGTAACAGTGGTTGGCGGTATCAAGGGTAACTGATATGAGATAGGATCGGACTCCCTTTGTCCAACTGTTTGCAATAATGAAGAAGAGTGTTTCATGCTCTTTTGTGTTTACCCCCATGTTTATGATATGTCGTGATTTGTGTTTACCTCATGTTTATGATATGTCGTGAATGCGCATAACAACACATCATAATCTGTTTAATGAATATGATTCATATCATTGGGTGCATACAGTCCTAAAGGGTAGGTTCTATAGGCTATGACCCAAATAGAGAAACGGCTTATAAGGGACCCTTGAACCTTGAGTATGGATATACCTAACCACATGCGAAACAAAGAGTTTCACGTGGGTCCAACAGTACGCATACCCATCGGCCACCCCCAAAAGGATTAGGGGTGGTTTGCGGTAACAGGGAGGACGCTTTGGCTGTCCGTCGACATAATCAAAGAGACCTGCCGATCAGCGCTACTGCCTGATCAGGTGCTACTTTGGCTATCCAAGACTCAGAAGTTTTGAAAACAGAGAGAGAAAGAAATATTCATTTTGAAATTCATTTTTTTTTATGCATGGAGAAAAAAGTTCTCAATCGTGCAAATAATCGAACAAATTCCAATGTCTTAATCAAAATTTGTCAATTAAGGTTCAAATTTCCTCTCATCGAGTAATTCCTTAGAAGAAAGAACACA
>NW_023591416.1:5258203-5310036 GCF_014843425.1 Jatropha curcas | reverse complement strand
GAGTGCTATAGTTTGAGAGAGATATCTCTCTCAACTGATTTGTAGGGTTAAAATCTCCGAAGTCGAAGCCATCCTTTGAGTCCGAGACCGAAAATTGCAAGGCCATAGGTTTGGAATCAAAACGAGCTGGGACCGGAAGAATCAAGCTTAACTTGTCCAGAAGGCCCAGGCTTGGCAGGCAACATTTGGACAACGCCGATGGATTGAATGTTGAAGCTGTAATGTGAAGGCAAAAATCCCTGACCCAACACATTGTCTCTCCCATGATCATCATGAAGACTGTATGATGATACATTTGCATATCGCGAACAACGGTCAGAAGTCGGAAATCTCCAATTCCGGGCTGACGATTCTTCATGGCGTACACATTCAACAGTAAGAAGTAGCAAGCTCGAATCCAAGAGAGATACCCTACTCAGGAAAGGTTCCAAGGGGAGGCCTTGATCCGTGTTTATACCATCAGGAAGGTAAACCGGACACAGGGCCGCAATCTCAGTTAGATCATACCTAGGACCTGGGGGTAAAGCCGGAGTTTCATCTTGTTCGGGATGATGATCCATCATGGCACACATCTCCTCGTAGGTCGGAGTTACTTCAGAGTCTTCAAACCGGAAAACCATGGTGTTAGGATTAAAATGAGTAACAAACCATGGTGTTAGGATTGAAAATGGGTAACAAGCCAAGACAAGAAGCCATGGTCGGGTTTTAAGTCTTTGAAATATTTCAACCAAACGAGCTGGTTCATAAGAGGAACCTGCCATAGGTCGTCAGGGATGGATTGGACAAAGGATGAGATTTGGTTTCTGAAGGCCATGAAAAAGGGTTATCTAAGAAATGAATTTGATTTGAATGCTGGAAGTGAAGGAGATGTAAAGAGAAGCCTCCATTTATGGAAGTGTAAAGGGACCAATGAGCGGAGCACCATCATTACTCGACCTGATATCCACTGTCAATGGTAGTTGGAAAGGTATTCATGTATGGACTCCTCGGGTTGGTGAGCACTTAAATCCGCATTAATCAATAAGAAGGACGGTTTGTACAATCAGAAGGTTGATTTTTATGACCACATTAACCGCCCTGTCAGATTTTTATGACCACATTAACCGCCCTGTCAGGTAAGTACTACGATCCACTTCTATTTAGAAATTAATTTTTGTCGCATTTCATTTTAAGTTCATTATTTTATTCTTTATTTATTTCATTTATAATAAATCAGTTTATTGACCGCTAACAAGGTGCACCATTTTTGCGAATAGATGGGACACCGTTATTTTGTGTTTTTGTTGTGTTTGTGTTTTGTTTTTGTAGGAATAATGTCTCACAGTTGTAAAACATAAACACATATGATAAAGTAATAAAAGCAAAATGTTGTGAAAATATAAATGATACCATAAAAAAAATTGCATAATTGTACAACCACCCAAAAAGAAAAACTAAACTACTAAATGTTCAAAAAATCTGTGTGTTCCAAAATGGCTGAGACGCAGGATAGGGCTACCGCCGCCTACGGCTCGGACCAGCAGCTGCCTAAGGAGGTGGAGACAGTGGTGCGTCGTCGGAAGAGCCGTCATCGTCCTCGTCTGAAGAGTCTAAGGGGATCCCCTCTACCTCCAATCTCATCCGAAGTTGGTCCACCTTCGCCTGGAGTCGGCTCACGGCACTGGACTGGCGAGACTGGTGCCTACGTAGTCTCCCGTTCTCCAAATCCTGAAAAGCAGACATATGTAAGAAGGTTTACGAAAAATAAGAGCCAAAAAGGTAAATGTGTGTAAGATTCATACCAGCTCATGACGCTCGGAGTAGAGCCGACCGATGAAGGATCGGGCAAACCCAAACCGCTGGCACAGCTCCTAGTACCTCTGGGCCGGCACCTGCAAACAAAAAATTCATTAAAAAGCTTTCCAGGTAAAGTGCTCTTAACTTCATAAATTCAATTTACAACTCACATGTGTAGTGTGCTTAGGGTCCAGCTGCACTGGAGGAGGAGCCTGCCGGAGATCAGCAGGAATGATGATGCCCGATCCCAGGCATAGACCAGGATCCAGCACCACCTCCATACCTCCCAGGCATAGACCAGGATCCAGCACCACCTCCATACCCAGTGGAAAAGGGATGTCACCCAGCACTACCCCTACCGGTCCAGCCGGAGTAACCGCAGCCCCCGCCTCAGCTGCCGCCTCAGCTGCCGCCTCAGCCCTGTAGTGAGCCGCAGTCTTGTGCGTCTTCTGCTCCTGCATTGAGTCACAGAGAAAGTCATGATATCAGTGGTTTGAAACAGTGAAAAAATGGATGAAAGTAAATAAGACTAAAGATCAGAAAAGTCACCTGGGTGCACTCGAGGATCTCAGGAAGCCGCGCCTGCATCCGAGAGGAGAAATAAGCAAGGAAATCGCCAGCGGACAGAAAATCGTTCACTGAGAAGCCCCTATGCTCCACCTCCAGATCCTCCCGGGTCAAGCCCTCCAGAAGACACATGTGACGAGGAGGGGCATGAGGCACCCATCGCTGTGCTGGAGCCACCGGAGTGTCGTAAACCCTCTCTCCGAGGAAGTACCGATCAACCCAGTACCCTCGCATCAGTAGCCTCGATCGGGTGTGCAGCTCTGCCACCTCCCGGCCCGGGTAGGCCCTCCAAGCATCACAGTCCCATGGAGTCAGGAACAGCTGCAAAAGAATGAAAATCAGTGATTGTTATACATCATAAAAAGAGAAAGAAAACTAAGTTAAGTCTTCAGATTTCATTTTTACTCACATCGGACAGCTCCCGGTTGTTAAGGAAACTCCTCTAGTACTCGGGATCCTCGCCACTGGCATAAGTATGGTGCAATGGGCCAGGTAATGAGGAACCGCCTAGACTCGGCAGGAGTGTCACCACTCGGACCCCCCAGGTAGATACGGTACTCGTATGACCATACCTGCAATAGAGAAAGAAATGATATCAGTTGGTTGAACAGTTGAGAGTGACAAAGAAGAAGGTGAAGAGTGAAAGATTGTTACCTCCAGAGGCTGGATAAACAACCAGTTTGACTCACCGCTACCACGGGTCCAGACATCCAGACCGTGATAGAGATGAGCCAAAGCTAGAATGGCTCAGTCGAAGGACCCGACCTGACTCAAATCCCTCAGACATGCTAGCACTGCCGGGTCTCCCTTATTCTGGGAGGTGCATAGCAGCTGGGACGATATGATGTAGAAGAGGAAGGACCGAGCAGCCAGCCTGTCCCTCTCCTCCCGAGTATGTATGCAGGAGCAGCAGGTCAGGGGCCTCCACTGGCAACTCCCTCCAAGCCGCCAACTGGGTCCTGATCCTCTCGGCCCAGAACCGATAGGACTACCCTCATAAGACACACATCCCTCCGCAGTGCTACCTGTCTGTGTGGTGAACACCAAGCAGAGAGCGGACTAGCTGAGCTCCTAAAGTAAGCAGAGAGCGGACTAGCTGAGCTCCTAAAGTAGCCGTCTGGTACCGACCATCCAATGGGGGAACCAGACCGGTAAAGCGGAGACCGGTGATGGCAGCGTAATTGACCGGCATCAGGGTCATCTCACCGAACTCGAAGACAAACGTGTGCGTGCAGTCGTTCCACTGCTCCATCAATGCGTATCGCATAGCGGGTGGGAAACGGGGCTGTGTGCGGCGTAGTCCTGCGGCATAATCTCCGAAACCTACAGCTACAACCCGGGCTCGCATGGGAGGGTCCAGCAAGTCCTAAAACGCAGACACATCAGTGGCTGATCCACCCGAGCGGGCCTTGCCCAGATCAACCTGTAAGAAAATTTTCAATTTTAATAAATATTGTACTAACAATTATTCATTTTTATTCTATGGTAGGAAAAATAAAAATCCAAGTCTCGGGTTGAACCGTAGCTGCGTCACGCAACTATACAGCTGGGTCACGCGTCTGCATGGTCGTGTCACGCGGCTTCACCCAAGTCGTGCACCTTGAAGCACAACTGCGTCACGCTCCTCAGCACCCGCGCCACGCAACTCCATAGCTGCGTCACGCAACTGTTCGAAGTTTGGCGTCCTAAGAATAGAAGCGCCACGCAACTCCACAGCTACGCCACGCATCTCGACAGTTGCATTATGCAACTGCTCAAGGCTTTGCCTCGCTGACGAACAGTCGCGTCACGGAACTGTTCTTCCAAAGAACAGCTGTGTGACGCAACTGTCGAAGGTATGCAGTGTTGCTGTGTGACGCAACTGTCGAAGGTATGCAGTGTTTTAACTAATGCCTAATTTCACTATGTTTGTATTATTCTCATGCAATTTTCAGGGCAAAATCAAGTCGCCTAAAGATAACAACGAGGAAGCATCAATAAATCAAGTTCTAACGTAATGAAAAGGGATAAATCCTAAGTTCAAGGCAAGCTAGGGTTTTCTGGTGCCTCGAACAGTTGCGTCGCACAACTGTTCACACAGGAACAGTTGTGTCACGCAACCCTTTCCTGCGTGATGCAACTATTGCCGCATGCACAGACTACACAATCTACTATTACGGATCAAAAGCAGTAAAAATTGAAGAAAATTTTACTTACCTCAGACTGGAAGCCGCGCATCCGGCTAGTCTTGTATATCACTGGGAACTCCATACCCGGCAATGGGAGGAGCTGCAGTGGTCGCGTCCCTGAGGTCAGCGGGTTCTGGCTCACCGGCACTGGCTCGCCATCGAATGTCGGGATATCCGGTGAGGCCAGCGGTTCTGGCTCACCGGCACTGGCTCTGGCTCACCGGCACTGGCTCGCCATCGAATGTCGGGATATCCGGTAGCGCCCCGAGAGTCTCCATCTCCCGAGTGTAGGCGGAAGCAGGTTTCAGAGGTTTGAGACATCTTTTTTTAGTTGAAAGTTCAGAGAATTCTCAATCGCTTAGGGTTTGTGATAAGTGAAAACGAATTGGTTAAGAAGCCGGTTACTTATAGTAAGTATCTGGGCCCAAGCCCATTTCTCTAAGCTTAAAGCAACGGCCCAAGCCCATAAGGCCCAAATTGACCCGTTTAAAGCCTATAATGACCCGTTCAAGCAATTTGACATCAGTATGCGGCTCACACACTTCAGCAATTTTTGTCTACTCACCGCACAGGGGCAGAAATACCAAATTGCCCAGATTACCCTTAGGTAAGTTTTCTTTCAACCACCGTGTCATAAGGGGTATACTTGAATATGCAGACAAAATAAGTTTTTGTTAAATCTGTCGTGCCAGAATTGTTTGCTAAAATTTTTGCAAATATGCCTAAAAAGAGTATATTTTTGGTCCTAGGTCGTAATTCCGGACTAGGGGCAAAAGTATAATCTTTTACCCTGATGTAAATCTTTTTCATAATTAATGCATGGGGACACGTGATGTTCCAATTTTTTCTAACGAAAGGCAAGGTCTGTTTGTACACAGATACTGCTCTTTTTTGTGAATAATTTTTCAGGCCAACCGGTGATGGTTTTTCGAAGCGGATAGGTCTTTCTGATTAGTGATGATGTATTGCAAAGCTGTTTGAACTCTCTTCCCCAGTCAATGATGGTGAATTGAGAAGTTGACCAGGGCAAAACCAACATCTTTCAGGGCAAAAACCAAACATCTTTCGAGCCGAATCAAACCGAGCCTCGAGGATGCCTCTTCATGATCTGACTGGAGCGGACAAACCGACCAAACCGAGCTGGTTGGGTGGCCAGGATGATCCAAAGTCCAAAAAAGCCGATCAAACCGAGCTGAGTAGGTAGCCAGATGATCAAAATTAAAATCCTTCAAGCCGATCAAATCGAGCTTCGAAGGTATCTTCATCTAATCAATTTTGTTATTAATCCGACTGGAGCCGACGAAGCTGATCAAACTGAGCTGAGGAGGTGACCAGATGATTAATTCAACATCTTCCCAAGTCGATCAAACTGAGCTTCGAGGATGGTTGCCAGATAGAAGGCTCGTCAATGGACCACTTTAACATTAATTGTTTATACAATTAATGATAAAGTGGGCGGGCAAACTGTTGACGTGTAATTTTATGCCCCCACCTAACCCGGTGATGATATGAGGATAAGGGATAAGGTATCACGATCAACCAGAAGTGTTTGAACACCCAAAATTTGAATCAAACCACCCCAAAAGGGGTCTGACCGTGTTAGGTTGCGTCACACAGCATATCACCTGCGTGACGGGCCCACTCTTAGTTGCGTCACGCAACTCTAACTAGGCTGACACCTCTGGCGCGCGCCCGTGCAACAGGCCTACACTGTTTGTATGGATACCGGCCACTGTACGAAAAGTTAAGCTGCAATCACGGCAGCTTGCGGTTCCGTCACGCAGCTTCACCCGCGTTGACGCAGCTTGTTCTGTTGCCCTACCCATATAAATAACAACATTTTGTGCTAAAAAACGGGACTTTTGCACTTTTCTCTCATCACTTTTCTCTCATTTTCTCTAAAAACTTCAACGCTTTAAGCTTAGGTTTTTGATTCACGGTTAAGGTTTCTTCCCCAAGAACTCAAGTGAGTAACCTTGAGGAAGATCAAGCCATTAGATATATAGATTTAAAATCAAAAGCACAAAAAATATAAGAAGTGAAAAAGAGAGAAAAGAAAGAAAAAGAAAACGTTTGCTTTGAAAAACTTGATAACAACACTTCTGGGATCGTGGAGCAGTGTCCCAAAACCAATCTAAGTGCATGCAATCCTCAAATCTGAGGGCTAGGTAATCACTTTAACCTTTTCTTTTCATTTTTAGTCTTTTATATTTATTTCTTAAAAATCTCATTTCATAAGCAATTTAGTTGGTCTGTTATTTGGTTAAAACGTTAACCTTGCCATTTCTGGACTTTATTCTGATTGTGTGTAATTCATTTTTGACCAAAAGAACACGTAAAAAAGAGTAGTTTGAAAGGTAGTTACGACCAGAGCAAGCTGCATCACGCAGCCCCACTACCTGCCGTGCGCCAGCTGTCTTCATGTCCAAAACTGCGTGACGCGGCTGTTCATGTCCAAAAGACCTTAACCTGGACTGGACCACCCGCGTGACGCAACTGTTCGTGTACTCAGTCTTTATTTTGTTTTTACACTTTTTTTTAACATCATACCTTGAATAAATAATCAATACATCTGAGGATTTTAACAAAGTCACGAACGGTTCCGTCACGTAGATAGGAGTTCCGTCACGTGACTGTTCTTTATAGAACAGCTGCGTGACGCAACTGTCTAAAGCTCCAGGACAATAGCTAAGAGTTTCGTCACGCGACTGTTCTTCATAGAACAGCTACGTGACGTGACTGTCTTTAAGTTCCATAATACTTTTCTTATCTTATTTTAATTTCATGTCACTAAGTAGATTTTTTTATCCTAATCCGGAAAATGATCAATAATGGGCAAATTGTGTTAATCAAATCCAGTCAATTAATTTATTGTGATTATGAGATTTTTAGGATTTAGAATTTATTATTTATTGTTAATTATATTATTAAATCTGGTTTGTGGCTCGCCTTTAACCATGCTTCAAGAGCGAGTCTTTTAATTATATTTGCTATGGATGATGGTGAATGTGATGATAATTTATTATGAATGCAATGAATGAACCTAGTTGGACCGATTAATTTAATTTTCCACATAGCGAACTCGGTTCGATTTAATCGGGTTGGGTTTGATTAAATAATTTGGCTTTTCTAAAATAAAATCGATTAGAAATTGTAGGTTAAAAGAGGTCGGTTTTCCAAGCGTCGGCTTCTAACGGGCCGACGTACCTAATTCCCTTACCTAGAACCACATGGTTTGCCTGACCAGTTTTCTTCAAATAATTGGCCTTAAATAAAAATTGGGTTAAATTGAGTTATTTTGTAAATTAAAATCAGAAACGGTCCCATTGCCGAAATAATGGGTGGCGACTCAAAATTATTTTGTAAGACCGATTTATCGGCACTGCGTTTCCTAAAAGGTTTTATCACCACTTGATTTTTAATAAAAACCAACAAAACAAAATAAATAATAATTTTTGAAAAGAAGTTTTCCGAAAATGATGTTTTCCGATCCTCCGGGGGGGATTTTGACGAAAACATTTCCTGATACTTTGCTATTTGAAATTTGATTCCCCGGGACCCACAAGAATACCTGAAGAAAGAACCAAAATAAATTTACTATTCATGAATTCTAACTGCCTTTCTAAATTCTAATTTTAAAAATATTATGTCTATCTTTTTCCAATCATTTAATCCGGATATTTTAGATAATATGATTTCCTTATTTTAGTTTCCTACTCCTAAGTTATCTATTCTAGCCTATATATATGGTATATGCGCTAACTTAAGTTCTACGTTCCAATTCAAATATTTCAATTCCTAAAATCTTAGTTTTCTTCGTGTCTAATTCTCCTATTCCACATTATCATCCAACTACCTTGTCGAAAATCCGGCAGCATCTCCCCTAAAAGTTGGATCATCTAATCTGTTTAAAGTCATAACCAACCATTATAATCATAGTTCATCCATCTGGCAAAATAACTCAATCTAAGCCCATCCTCCACTTCATCATCAATGATCTCACATTTTTCATTTGTTAATTTTAGTCACATCACAAATTATATATAAGTCCATTTGTATATATTGACACTTATACACGAGTAAATTGTGTCATTAAAGTTTAACTAGTTAACATGGCAGTCTATATCCTCTAATTTAAAATCTCATCCACCATTAACATCAATCACTCATACAACCTATCATCATCATAATCCAAATATTCTTAGCTCAACCTATTAATACTTTGACCTAACATTATAAATATTTACACAGCATCATTAATTAATTTACTAAAATTAAACCACCATTCACATAATAACTTAATAATTTTTGACAACTACCAACTCTTAATATCAAATTTACATTTTTGAGTAATCTGATTATTAAGCACTGTCCAATTGAAATTCTAATTGCATATTTGACATCTACAGGCTAAAATAAGCTTCGTAAATTTCTAGGGTTTTTTGTTCACCGGAAACTTCTGTTGTTACCATCCGCCAAGTTGGCCGAATAGGCAGTAGGCCTGAGATCAAGCAACACTATACCAAAAATGAAGAAAACTTCATGTAAAGCTCAATTCTGAGATCAATTTCTACAAAATATGGCAATTAATTACTAAAATCCCAAATTTTATCAATTATCAAAACCTAAAGCTTCAATCATCTCAAATGGCTCATTCAAAATCAGTTTCTCCATTAACTATTAATCTAAAGATGATAAGAAGATGTGTTTTAACTCACCTTGTTATCAAGGATCACCGAAAAGAGGGTAATTTGGTTGGCTAATGAACGGAGAGGGCGGTGGAGAGGTGGCCACGATCTGCGCTCGTTCGAAATGAAGAGAGAACGATCTCTTCACAATGCCAGTTACATCGACACCGAAAAATATTTTTAAAGGAGGGTCGATAGTGGTCGGCTTGTTGTCGATCGACGATGGGGGCTGAGTTGAGAAGAGAAGGAGATAGAGAGTCGAACGGAGGAGAGGATGAGGGTTGAGTGATTTGGCCTAATTGATTTCCCACAAAAATCAATTTCTGATTTCATCAATAGAAATTTCTAGATTCTTATGATTAATTGATTTCCCACAAAAATCAATTTCTGATTTCATCAATAGAAATTTCTAGATTCTTATGATTTTCAATTGGTGTGGTTTATCTTCCCTAGTTTGATTTGTAGAAGCTTCTAGGTTTGCTTGGTTTATTTTGGTTCAACCTGACTTTCTTTTGGTTCTCTTTTTTTTTTCTTCTTTTGTTGGTTGGATTTGTTTCTAGGGTCTTCCGTCAATTAGTTTAAAGCTTGACTAGTAAATTTTTGTTACTTATATTAATAATCTTAATTAAATTAACTTGCAGTAAGGTTAATATATATAATATATATATATATATATATATTACACTTTTTGAATAAATTGGAAGGTTCTCGACTAGAAAGTTTTCGATAATATATTTTGGGCTGAGCAACCAATTGCAAACTTGGCTTGAAAATGATTATCAATTTTACCCACAAGATCCAGAAATTCCAGATTTTGAATTTTTAATAAATATATACACTTTTGAATAATTTGGAAGGTTCTCGACTAGAAGTTTCGATAATATATTTTTGGGCTTGAGCCCAAATTTGCAAACTTGGGCTTGAAATATGATTATCGACATTTGTAGCCCACAAGATCAGAAATTCAGATTTTGATTTAATAAAAATTTGAAAGTTTTGGAAGTAAAAAATACGTGATGTTTCAGTTGTCTACCAACTTTGAGTCTAAAAAGATATAGAGGGTAGGAGCACGTACCTCAAGGGCTAGCTTTGGGCCTGTGATTAATCCTTTATATTTGGCGCCATTATTTATTGTAGGGAAGTTCAGTTGGACGGTGTACTATATTTTTATGTTGTTCGGACCATGCAATATGATCCATGTGGGGGCACTCGAGCTCCCTAATGCTCTATCCGTGTATAATTTCCAAGTCATGTTGTGTGGTTCATTGGCCTCTATCATTTGCTCGTCATGTTCTGGTCCTTTTGATAACTCGCTACAAAGTCTGCCAGTATTTGGGCTTTCATGAAGAGGCGAGGTGTGCACCTGATGTCGAACTCCCTTAGCCTGATGGACCATTCTACCAATCTGCCTGAGTTTTCTGCTCATTGTAGTACCTTTTTCAAGGGATGGTTAGTTCTAACAAATATAGTATGAGATTGAAAGTAATGGTGTAACCTGTTTACCGAAGTGAGTACAGTAAATGCCAATTTTTCAATATTTGGATATCTTAGTTTGGTACCACGAAGAACTTTACTAGTGTAGTATATGGGGCATTACTCTCATTCTTCTTCTTTGATCAGAATTGATGTTTGAGGGCTTTATGGAAGGGCATACATTTTCTAGCCAAACATGAAATGAAGCATCCTATGGCATTGATTCTTCGATTCAGCTGTTTTACCTCGTGGATGCTGGTGGGTGGTTCATGTCTAAGACTGCTTTTATCCTTTCTAGGTTTGCATCTATGCCTCTTTAGGATATCATATAGCCTAGGAATTTGCTGGCTTTGACACCGAACGTGCATTTTCTGGGTTCAATTTCATGCCGAACTTCTTCAAAACTTCAACTGCTTCTTTTAAGTCATTTGGATAATTTGAGGCATTGGTAATTTTGATTATCATGTCGTCCACATAGATCTCTACTATTTTTCTTATCAGCTGCTGGAACATTCCATTGACGAGCCTCAGGCAGGTGGCACTTGCATTTTTGAGAGCAAAGGGCATTATTTGATAGTAAAAAACTCCTCTGCTGGTGATGAAGCTCATTTTGATATGGTGGTATCCGACTGTGATGTCTACGAAGCTATATACTTCGCATCCAGCTGTTGAGTCCACCAATTGACCGAGGTTCGATAGAGGATAAGGATCTTTGGGGCATGCTTTATTCAGGTTGGTGAAATCTACACATAATCTCCACTTCCCATTCGAATGGTGGATAATGTTCTTATAAGGTGCTCATTCTTTCGGTTGGCATCCACATTATAGGCAAAGTCAAAGGGGCTCTTTTGAGCGACACCATGTATGGCTCTTGTGCAACTTTTTGATTGCCCCTAACAGAAATAACTTCTTTCTTATCAAAATAAAATTTCAATGTTACGTACTTGATTGAGGAGAATGCTTTTCAGCTCGTATAGTGTGGGCCTACCAAATATGGCATTGTAAAGAAAACGGATGTTAGCGACCATGAATTTCATTTTGAGCCTTCTACCGATCCCTTTTGTTCCGAGCTCTAAGGTTATGTCCATAGCACCTGCCACTATCACTGGTTTCCTACTAGCCCTACTAGAGGAGTTTGGACTAGGTTGAGTTTATTTTGATCAAGTTTAAGTGCTTTGAATACTTCTACTGTGATCAAGTTAATTACACAACCATTGTCTACTAGCATTCTTTTTACTAGAAAGTTTTCCATGATTTCTTCAATGACTAGGCCATTATTGTGAGGGGTGCGGACATGTTTTCCATCTTCTAAGAAAGAGATCATCAACAAATGCAATACCTATTTAGGGCATTATCGAATAGATCTCCTAAGTTATTCTCTTCCTAGCTGAATTGCTGTCACCACCTGTCGAGCCACCAAAGATCATATAATTAGTTTCAATGTATTATGTTGAATTACATGTTTGTCTTTCATGCGGGATGATTCGGTTTATTGGCTTCTTCTGACTTCACCAATGAACTCTTTAAGTTCGCACCTCTGGATGAGGCTTTCGATTTCTTTTTTGAGCTACTAGCATGCTTCGGTTTTATGGGCTATGTCTATGTGGAATTCACAATACTTGCTTTTGTCCTTGTGCCCCAACTGTCTTCTTTTAGTTTTCTAGGGAAATCCAACTGTACTTTATCTCCTTGTTTTCTCATCTAAGCCAATATGTCTAAGTGCAACTTGTTCAGGGGGGTGAACTCTCTTTCTTGAGTGGACCTATCTCCTCTATGGTGGGGTGTTTTTACCAAGTAGCTAGCTCTTGGATGTCTAATCAGTGACCTTCACCTAACTAGAGAATGGTATTTTCTACTGGTTTTTCCTTCTTTGGGTGCTTTTCGATGTTGTGCTTCATAGGCTTCATCAAATTTGGTGTATTTATTTGCTCAGGCCATCAGCTCTGGGAAAGTCAAAGGTGAATCAATGTTAAGGCTTTCAAATAGGTTGTTATACTTATAGTTTTTGGACATTGCACTGATCACGACTTCATCGTTGAGGTTCTCCACTTACATTGCCATCCTTTAGAATTTGGAGACATACTATCTTAGTGTCTCTCCTTCCCTTCTCAAGTCCATCATATCTAGGGAGATTTTCCTTGATGGTACGCTCGTTATGAACCAAGCTCAGAATGCAATGGCTAACTGGGAAAGTGAAAGAGTCTGAAGACACATTGCAGTTTGAAAAGTTGCTAGGTGATTGCGGGGGTCAGTAAAGCCATCATACATATAGAAAGTAGGCATTTTATACTTGGTTGGGAATACCGTTCCCAGAATATCGGCAAAAAGGGGAGAGTCATCTTGGAGTCTATAATCTCATCTATCACCTATTTCCTTACATTCTCTAAAAATCTCCTTGACAACATTTTTACATTTTTGAGGTTGGTGTTGTCTGCCCCCTGGCTGAGTGTTGCTCGAGTTGTGGCTATCTGGGACGAATGTGCTGAGATCTACCCCCTAACTTAGTTTTCGTAGGTTGTTATGAGCCTTGAGTTCTTTGTCTTTTAGAGAGGTGTTGGCATCTATCATGTTCACCTTGCTGGCGATTCTCTTGATTGCCTGCAAAGGTTTGTCTACCTCGTTGGCGAGAACCGCCAGTAGGCGTTCTAGTACAGTCATGAATTATGTGTATGCATGGGTCAAGGCTGCTGCGATTTAGGGATCAATTGTTTGGGGAGTGGCATTATGTATTGTTCACTTGCTTCATCTTCTTAACTGTTAGCTTGGTCTTCCACGTTTGTGAATTTGTAGACCCGTTAGCCATGGTTGGGAAAGTGAAAGAGTCGAGTCTTTTAGGAGAGAATGAATTTCTAAATATGTGTTTCACGCTCACCGCACCACTTGATAGTCTTTTTTTCTTAGTATTTGAGAGAGGGATGAATGTAGAGAGTTATCCTGTGTCTACTAGGGGTGTTTGTGAGTCGGTTTGGTTTAGTTTAAAGCTATATTCAAACCAAACTTAAAATGACAGTTTATAAAAAATGTAAAATAAACTAGACCAATAAAAATATCAAAACCAAACCAAACCTAAAATGATGAATTAGTTTAGTTTGGTTTGGATCGGTTTGGCAGTATAAAAGAAGATTAAATTAATAAACAAAAACAAATCAAAATCAAAACAAACAACAAAAGAATTTGAAAAATAAAACACATAAATAAACATAACAACAATAATAGTTGAAAAATTCAACATAAAATATTATGTTCTTCAATTAAACATAAAATATTATGTCTCTAAAACATACCACAAACAATAATAAAATAAATAATTAAAAAAGAATATGACAGTAAAATTATTTAAGCTTCAATATTCATCATCCATTAGATTATCCTCAATGCTTGTGCTAGGTCTCCCAAAAAAAAAAAAAAAAAAGAAATTAGTATTCTCAATTAAAAGAACTAAATAGAGAATTATAATTAAAACAAATTAATTATATTTCATTACCTTGTGCAATTTCTTCAAACTTAGCAACATCATCCAAAATATCTTACAACTCAATCATAATATAACTACTCCTTAACCAATTTTGTGTACAAACAAGTGTCTCCACCATTTTAGGAGACAATGAACTCCTAAATGTATCAAGTATACGCCTACTTGTACTAAAAGCAGATTCAGAAGCAATGGTTGAAATAGGAAGCCAAGATATCTCTTGCCATCTTAGAAAAGATTAGATATTTTAAAGAATTCAATTTCCACCAACTCAAAACATCAGAAGATGTCAATTTCCAAGATCATTCATCAAATATTTTTCCATCTCTAATTTACTCTCCATTGATTAATTATGTTGTATTTTCTTTGCAAATGCATCATATATATCATCATTGTCATCAAATGACAATGTCCTAGAAGATGGACTATATATCCACATCAACTCCAACATCTTGAAAATAGAATGCATTACACCAATTATGTAATCGATTGTTTCTACAAGTGCAAATCTTGTAATAGTCATTCTAGATTCATAAATTTGATTAAAATAAATTTCACATACTTCAACTTGTATCGGGGATCCAAAACAATAGCAACATGCAACACGTAACATTGTTAAAATTCTCTCAATAATTAGCAAACTTTTCTTTCATTTTATTTGCATTGATAGCCACCACTTTATCTCCACTACTAGTCATATTTTGCAATGTTCTTTGCATTGATACTAATTTCTTAAAAAAATATATTTGAAGTGATATGCAAAGACCCAGAAAATTTCAAAGTAACATCATAAAACATTTTTAAATACTTAACAAACATTTTTGTCTTCTCCCAATCACTTTTTTCTAGACGACGCTTCATTTTTTGCTTCTCAAAATATTTCTTAAATTTTGAATTACGACAATACAACCTAACAAAAGCTACTTTAAATTTTTTTGCCGCCTCCAAGTCAAGTATGTGAATTCCATCTAGTTTCAACATCTAGACACAAGAGACTCTTATTTGTAACTTTTGAGATGTTTAACACACTTTTTAAAACCATCAAGCCTACTTGGAGATGATCTCACATAACGAATTGCATTTTTAATCTTAAGAAGAGACTTGTTACGTTCTTTGAAACCATCTTGGACAACAAGATTCAAAATATGTGCAGAACATCAAACATGTAAATATTCATTATCTAGAACACTAAAATTCCAAGAAAATTTATCTTTTTAATGAGCAGCACATAAATCATTAGAACTTGCATTGTCAATAGTTATTGTGAGGACATACTCAATACCGCATTTTAGCAAACAACTCTCTATCATCCTCCCAATTGTTTTACCTTTGTGATTAGAAACTTGAGAAAAGTTCAGTATTCCTTTTTTGTAACTTTCAATCTTAGTCAATCCAATGGGCAGTTAAGCACACATAATTATAATTGTAAATGGATGTCCAAGTATCAGTCGTTAAACACACGTTGATTGTTTAATTTCTTTCTTAAATCTTTTTTATGCTTAATGTAAAGTTTCATGCAATATCTCCAAACTATAATACGAGAAGGAACAACAAATCTTGATTCTAATAGTTGAGAATAATTTCTAAATCCCTCACCTTTAACAATTTTAAAGAGCAACTCACAGTTATAATCATTTTTGTCAATACTTCTCTAATTGCTTCAGGATCATATTTAGCAACTTTAAAGTGCCAACAATATGATTATCACTTTCCATAGCATCTTTTTTAGGTTCAAAACTAAGTGTTTTTTTTTTATTTTTTTGTTTTTTTAATCAATTATCCTATAAAGATATCTCCTACATTTTTTCTCTAAATGAATCCACAAGTTACTAGTCCTACTTTTTTTGTGATCATTTGCATAAGAAGCACCACAATAGTTACATGATGCACGAAGATTTTTCGTGTCGTCATGCTTAGTAAAATGATCCCATATTACTGAAATCTTTTTAAAAGTCTCTTTTCCCTTTTTTTTTTTTTTTTTTTAGATTTTTCGTGTTCGTCATGCTTAGTTAAAAATGATCCCATATTACTGAAATCTTTTTAAGAGAGGTCTGCTTTCCCTTTTTTTTTTTTTTTTTTTGAGGAATGAGTGGTTTCTTACCTCCATCGTTGTATTTACTGGTTCAACAGTCTTGTGAGTATGAAATTGGTAATTCATTTTTCTCAATATTAGCCGCTGATGAAGTTTAAGGTGATTACTTCTTCATCATCTAGTTAGACAAAAAAAAAAAAAATGCTTAGGTTTAGAAGTTAAGAGATATAAAAAAAAAAAAAAAAAATAAAAAAAGAAAGAAAAAGGGTTTTCTTATAAATTTTATTGTTTCCAGTGCTTCGTTAGAGTGTAGAGGAAAAAAAAGAAAAACCTTAACCATGTAAAAAAAAAAAAAAAAAAAAAAAAAAAAAAAAAAAAGGTGTTTTCTTATAAATTTTATTGTTTCCAAGTGCTTCGTTAGAGTTAGAGAAAAAAAAAAAAACCTTAACCATGTAAATGACTAATTACTACTATAACGGCAAACTAATACATGTGTGAAATCAACAAAAGTTCCTTAACCATTTTAATAAATCAGTCCAAAAAAAAAACAATCTAAAGGTTCTGCCAAAAAAAAACAAAACCCATAAACCAAAAACACACACCTAGATTGGATTCACATTATTATATTTTTATTTCTATTACATTCATTTTTCAAATAAAGTTAGAATTTGGAAAGTAATTCTTTCAAGTAGCAAAAATAAAATAAAATCAAACAGAGGAAGAGAAGATAATAAGGAATCCAAAATTTTCTAAAATGTATACCAAAGCAACAAAATATTTCGCAAGTTTTGATGCAGATGTTTTCACATATATTATTATATTATTGTTGTTCATATGCAGTATTTGTAGACAAAGACAAACACATATAAAAAGGAATCCTTAAGCATTTTGCTAGAAGATAATAAAATATTCTTCTCTTACATCATCCTAAAGTTTTTATTTTTTTTAAATATTTTTCTGCTAGATAGTTCTAATTATATTAAAATTCACAGCCAAAAATGAGCTGCATAATATGAAATGAAAGAATACTAAAACTATGATTATCAATTAAATATCCTATAAATCATATCATGCCCAACAAAAAGGAAAAAAGAAAAATCATCATGGAAAAATAGCATGACAAATCCATAAACCAAACAAATAGTAATTTTTTTAAAATAATTAAAACTTAAAATCCACTTGAAACAAAACCTTAACTTGTTCTTGCTAGGATGAAATAATCTCAAAATTGTCGATTTGCTCAATGTGAATTGAGGAAAGCGTAGTGATGATAGCTACTAATGGTGAATAGCCAGCTCTGGAATCTGAAATTTGGGAAGAGAGAAAAATGACAAACAGAGTATGAAGAGAGAAGAAGAGGGAAGATAATATGTCAGCTTATTGCTAGCGACTAGCGCTGGGTTTTAGGTTAGATATTTCATATAAAATTGTAGAGTTTTAATCCATATAAAACGGTGTAGTTTTAATAAATAATTTGGGCAGTTTTGATTGTTTGGACCAGAAAACCATAAACCAAATCATTAGCTCGATTTTTTAAATTTTATAAATCAAATCAAATCATATAGTTATTAAAACTACAGTTTTTATTGGTTTGATTCATACTGGTTCAGTTTGGGTAGTTTATGAATACCCCTAATGTCTAGTTATCTCATGATCTTTAAGAAAATGTCCCTTATTTATAGTAGAGGTACGTGTCAGGAAATCAGACAGTGAGATTCTGTTTCAGTAATTGGGTGATTTGAGAGAGATTTTTTAGAGGGATATGGTAGTTAGAAATAGATTTATTAATATATATATTTACTGATATTATCACAAAGTGATAGAGTTGTTGCGAAGCTGAATTGATCTCTTGTGCTTAGACTTCTAGCGGGATAGATTTGAACGTAGTTTTCTTCTTGGAATATAAAAGAGTCCATTTTCTTATTGCTCGCCTGCTTTCCGATGGATTTGGACATAATTGTCTTTATCTTCAATTTTAAAAAAATAAAATAAGGGTTTGTTTTGTGGTTAGTGATAGATTTGTTGTTGGAAGCTGCATTTGGAATGAGCTTTCCTGTTGGAAAATAAAGTAATCCATTCCGAAATTGTCAGACCTACTACTGCTTCCGAGTGGCTAATCTCAGTTCTCCTCTTGATTGGTTCCTTATAAATCACGAACTTATACTGCGATGTAGAGTCTTTGGCAAATATATTATTTTATCATATGAAACGAAATGTAGTCTAAAACCTAATTAAATAGTAGTAGGTCCTTTTTTTTTTTTTTTTTTTTTTTTTAACGAAATGTAGGTCCTTAAAACCTAAATGTAAATAGGTAGTAGTCCTTTTTTTTTTTTTTTTTTTTTTTTTTTTTTTTTTTTTTTTGGCCTTTCTAAGTAATTTCTAGTCAAGCAATTCTAATTAGTATGCATATGAAAAAAATATTGACAATTAAATTCAAGAAAAATACATTATCCATACAATTGATCTTTTATTGCCAGTGCCGTACCTAAGAAAAACAAATTGCTATGCATATGATAAAAAGTTGTCAAAATTATGCATGTGATATAATTTATGCATTTCTTAGAAATTATGTCAAAATTATTGTAATTTGTACAACAAACATAGTAGGTAAAGAAAAACTAATTTAGTATACATAAACGCCCAATTTATCCTTTAAATCTTTATTCTTTTCAATTTGGTTCAAAATTAAAAGTTGAACAAATTTATAAATAAACTTTAAAATCTACAATTAATTTAATTTTTTTTAAAAAAAAATAAATTCTTCGTCCCATTTTGCCCATTTTGTTTGCTTGTTATTCGTTTTTTTAAGATATCCCAATGTATTTGCAATATTTCTAAATTTATATATTTAAACAATTATTTTTCCTTTAAAACTTTGATAATTGTTCATTAAATGAATGACTTTTATTATTATCTTAATAAGTTAAGGTTAAGATGAATGGACTGTTTATCTATTATCTTAAGTAAAATTTATATATTTAAACAATTATTTTTCCTTTAAAACTTTGATAATTGTTCATTAAATGAATGACTTTTATTATTATCTTAATAAGTTAAGGATAAAAAGAGGTTAAATTATTTTTGTTGACTAAGTTCTAATATGTGCATTTTGTCAAACTATGTAAATAAAATGGAATAGATGGAGTACTTATTATGATCAAACCAAACTGTTGTTACTCCAACTAAAAGGCTAGGTTCAGGGATTAATATTTATGCATTCGACCTCTTTTATGGTGATTAACAATCAATTTTTTTAAATTTAAACCTCAAATTTATCACTTTAACATCAAATTATTACAATAAATCATTTGAATTTGAATTCATATTCTAATGAGAATTTTCTTTTCTTTCTTTTTTTTTTTAAAGCTGAGATGGAAACAGCAAGAGTAAAGAAAATGGAAATAAACCTAGATTCTAATGGGATAACTTGCCTATATTAGGTTTGTGGCTTCACGCATGAATCAAATTAATTAAAATAGAAAATTTTATATTAAAAAATGAATATTTTTTACAGAAAAAAAATAATAAGCTAGAAATAATTTTAAAAATATTTTTATTTTCATTGATTTAATTCATAAATAGATATAATTATGTTAATATCTTATGTGCTGCATCGAAATTTCATTGCTGGGAAATCACCCAATGCACTTACTTTTACAATAGGCCATTCAATATTAAACTACTATATGTTTCTTTTTTTCTTAGAATAATTCATTTTATATGCTCAGCCCACTATAATAATTAACAAATAAATAAATGGAAAAGACGCAAACACTAAATAGTGCTTTTTAAAAGAAAAGGCATATAAGAGAAATGACGGCGATAAGCAGAAAGAAACAGTGTCGAGCACTTGATCGACCCAACTAGTGATAATCCAATAAACACCCAAATATGTACAGAAGATATGCATTAATGCCCTAAAAGTTTCTAATTCTAAACGACAACAAGGTGTAAAAATAGAAAAACACTTGCCTAAGGAAATGTCGGCGACAGCGGAAATGGAGAAGGTGAGAACAACAGATCTGAGGAAAGCAAAGGGCGCGGTGAGTAGAAACACCCAAACGGCAGCAGTGAAGGTGGTAAGTGAACGGCGGCTGTGAACCACCCAAACCCCATGTCGGCGAGAGAATAACCCTGCTGCAGTGCAAATGATTGTTGATTTTGCTGGAGCGCAGGCTGTTGTGGAGGTATATTATTCCGGCTAGGAGAAACCAGTGGCCTAAGAGACGAGAATTACGAAAGTTGATTATGGGGATCAGATTCTGAGTTTCGAATATAACGCAAATAAGCAGAAATCGGCGATTCCGTTGGTTGACGAGGAGGGATGGTGCTATCTATCAAAGGAGGCGGGCGATTGGAATCTGACATTGAGTTCATAATATAACACATATAAGCAGAAATCGGAGTTTTCGGTGGTTGACGAGGGATGTTGCTGTTTATCAACGGAAGCGGACGATTGGTAATATTTGCAGTGGAGGAGGACGGATACCCTGCAAGCGAGAGCTTGGAGGCTTGGGCAGGTGAATAGACGGAGGAGCAGAGAAGCTTTCATAAGCAGGAGGTCCGGTGAGTTGCTGAACCACGTTTCTGAAATCATTCTTGTTAATATAGTACACCGGCAGCTGTGTGGACTGTGATTGTGATTTCTGTTGCAGCTGATAATTAATATTACTGTTATTAAAATTTTACTTTTGATGATCAAAAGGGGATTTTTTGGCCATTGTGGGAATTTTGTACCTCATCGGATGTTGCTGCTGCTGGGCGGAGAACTGAACCCACACGCGATTCAGCCGTGTCGATGGTGAATGAATCTGCTGGAGAGGAAATCGAGTAAGAGAAGGAATTTGCAGAGTGAGAGCTAGAATGAGAAGATGTTGTTGTTTTTGTGGTTGGATGCAGCATTTGCAAAGAGCTTTCCTTTTGGAAAATAAAGCAATTCATTTCTTTCCTTGAGAAGAATCTCTACGAACCGCTAATCTAAATTCTTTCTCTTCATAATTCATTACAACAAAATCAGAAACTTATAGTGCATACAGATTCTTTGGAAATATAATATTTTATCACGACACAAAAAGATTGTTACCTTCTTTTTGTCTAGGTTGATTTTTCCATGTAATTTCCCTATTTTTGTTGTTTTCAATTCTCTCTTTCCATGTAATTTCCCTATTTTTATTGTTTTCAATTCTCTCTCTATATATAGAAAATTTTTTTTTTTTTCAAAACCATCGAATGGATTACATGTCTTAATAAAAAATGTCATTTGGTTATTTATATATTTTTATATTCAAACCATTATTCACTTGGTGGATTCTTCACAAAATAAAAATTATTATTTGTTCTTTTGGTTATTTTTAATGATTGTGGTCAGTATCCTTTAATAGGAATGGAAGCGGTTATACATGTGAATTTTGAACTATTTGTACTCATATCTGTTTAAAATTTTACTATATGTATCCGTCTCAAATTCATTCAAATTTCCATTTAAGTACTCATGTCCCTCTCCGTTTAAAATTTTGCTACCCATATCCATCTCAAAATCCATTTAAAGTACCAAATTGCATTTTTACTAATAAATGGGTAGGTACTTGCAGATACCTATGATTAAAAATACTCCCTTGGTCTTAAAATATATGTTGTTTTTAGGTGATTATTTATCCAAAATGGAAGTCGTTTTGAGTGTTTAAAGGGTAATAAATGACGTATTTTCTATGTTACCCTTATTTAAATGGCCTAATACATAAATCTGCCCTTGAATTTTCACCGTTTCTCCTAGTAGCCCCCTGAACTTTAGTGGGGGTTCTATGATGACCTTGTACTTCAAATTCCTTTAGGTAACCTTGTCCCTGTCATTGTAGGATAATGCGAGCGTGAACTCAAATGTAAATTGGAGTGTGAGGGGTTATTATTTGAGCCATGTTTGCCACTTAAGTTTTCCACCGTGGATAATGAATAATGGCTAAATATTGACTTTAAAGAGAGAGTAAGAGCTTTCTCATTCCCAATATTTATATCTGTTATTGATGAAAGAGAGACCATAATCTCTCTTCTTTTGTTTCAGAAAAATAGATCCTCTAAGAAGTAAATCCAGGATTGAAGGCAATAAAAATTGGTGAGTGAAGAAATGAAATTTACTGGAAATAGGGAAGATTTGGTCACCTCATTCAAAATTTAGGGTTTCCTTAGTGATGTATGATCCCCTTGATTACCCAATTCCAGATTGCATTTATGGGCAAATTGCTCGATTGAAGATATCATACATAGAATCGAATCCTGGACGTCAATTCTTTGGGTATTGACAATATGGGGAAAGTGGAGAGAATTCCATTATAACACATTATATTAATTGGCTGATAATTAATATGCATCTTTTTGCTTCTTTTCTTGCAGAGAGTTATGTCCTGCAATTTCTTTTAGTGGCATGATCCACCAATGCCAGATCACGTTCAACACGTGATTTTGACTTTATTGAGAAAAATAAAGATGAATGAGGAAGAGAAGAGGAAACAAAGGAGGAGATGATTGAAGGTCATGCTTGTTGGCATTGTGTTTATGTTTCCTATGCAGGACATTAAATGTTTGTTGCGTTGGTAGGTGAGGGAAATATTAGTGCAATTGCTGCATTAGGGAAATGGTTGTTATAATGATGAAAATAGTGGCGGGTATAAGGGGAGTTGCTTGATTTTGTGGAATTGTGGTGTGACAAGAAATAGTACACACTGTGTTGATTTTGTGGAATTTTAATTTTGTTGTAAGTTACAACCATGTACCTATTGTTCTTGGAATGCAATAAAATGGTCCTATTACTTATGAACTATTATTGTCAAATATCTTTGAAATACATAGCAATGAAAATCTCAAACACATTGAAGTTAAAATCTGAAAGACATATATATAAAAATCTCAAAGACACATAAATAAGAAATAATGGTTGAAACATAAAATTAGATTGAGATTGAAATAAATAGGAAAATTAAGTGCCAAAATAATTGTTAGAACATTCTCTACATTCTGGGAATGTGTTAATCTGACCTAATAAGCATAAATAGGTCAGATTATACAAAAAAAAAAAAAACAATTCATAGTATTTGGATTTCTATACAAAATTTAAAACCAGTCCTAGTAGCTACAAGAGTGGGTTGTTGCTAGCTTATGAAGCTTGGCTACTTCCACCTTCCTTGAAGCTTAGAAATGTTGATGGTCTACTGCTAGATCTTTGTGCATTTGCTCTGTCTCATTTCTATTGGAGCTGTCTTACTGTAACTGCATTTTTCCCTTTTCACTTCAAACCAGGTGCTTTAAATCTCAAATCTCCAGTCACAATAGCTGAGCTCCTAATTCCTTTTGATGCTGCCTACAGTAACTGAAGACTGCAAAATACAAGAAAGCATTACACCAACACCTTAAAGCATTACACCAAGATTGCAGAATACTGCAGAATACAAGAAACCATTAGACCAAGACCAACACCTTAAAGCATTAGACCAAGATTGCAAAATTACATACACATTAAAAAGCATAATATACTTGGTACATTGAAAGACCTGATGCTTCATTAATATATACACAACACCTCTAGGGATACATTGCCTCTTTGCTTGTGAACTTGCAGTTGGCTACTGGAATCTCCTTTTAGTTCTAAATAGGGCATTTGCATTAGCTGCACCTCTGCCTGGCCCTGTACCAATTCCTCTTCCATTTCCTCTCCTAGTACCTCTACCATTTCCTCTCTCAACTACTTTGGCACTTCCTCTTGCACTTCCTCTGTTATTTCCCTTACCACCAGAGTTGTCATTATTGCCTTGGTCAAAAATTGACATATTTCCTCTTCCAGGACCCTTTCCATTACCAGTTGCACCATATCTTTTGTCCAATATGGAGTCCTTGCCATAGAACTCAAAATTGTGGTAGTGCTTCTCACATCTGTGTCTGTCGGTCATAATATTCACCTATTAGCATATGCAATTTTTCACAAGCAATATACAATGCTATAATATTATATACCTCTTTGAAATGGATGGGTTATGCCCCACTATCTGGATTTGAATATCTTGCTCCAATTGCAAGCCTTGGTGTAGTAGGAGGTGGTGTTGCTTATTTATGGGCAGCAGAAGTTGTAAGAGCTGCTACATGTGAATGGAAAGTTGATGTGAAGGAGTTGCTTAGGGAGTTGCTTGTGATGGATCTATTGTAGAATTTGGGCCAGATGTGTTTGAGAAGCCTACCAATGAAAAGCAATACACAATCAAGTTATTTTAAACAATTATTCTGTAATACATAGCAATTAAATTTAACTGAATTATTACATGTTGAGCTATTTTTCCTTTGAAAGGGCAATCACCTTGCATTATGCCCTGGTTGTTTACATTTTCCACAAGTCAAAACTACACCCTTCCTGCTTGTCTTCCCTATCATTTTTTTTTTCGGTCCATCTTTATCCCTCCTCCTTGAAAGCTTCTTTCTCCCTGGTTTTTTCTCTCTATGATTCCATTACCAGTTGCACGATATCTTTTGTCCAATATGGAGTCCTTACCATATAACTCAAAATTGTGGTAGTGCTTCTCACATCTGTGTCTATCAGTCATAATATTCGCCCATTAGCATATGCAATTTTTCACAAGCAACACACAATGCTATAATATTATATACCTCTTTGAAATGGATGGGTTATGCCCCACAATCTGGATTTGAACATCTTGCTCCAATTGCAAGCCTTGCTGTACTAGGAGGTGGTGCTGCTTATTTGTGGGTAGCAGAAGTTGTAAGAGCTGCTACATGTGAATGGAAAGTTGATGTGAAGGAGTTGCTTAGGGAGTTGCTTGTGATGGATCTACTGTAGAATTTGGGCCAAATGTGTTTAAGAAGCCTACCAATGAAAAGCAATACACAATCAAGTTATTTTAAATAATTATTCTGTAATACATAGCAATGAAATTTAACTGAATTATTACATGTTGAGCTATTTTTCCTTAGAAAGGGCTATCACCTTGCATTATGCCCTAGTTGTTTACATTTTCCACAAGTAAAAACTACACCCTTCCTGCTTGTCTTCTCTATCATTTTTTTGGGTCCATCTTTATCCCTCCTCTTTGAAAGCTTCCTTCTCCCTGGTTTTTTCTCTCTATGATTGGAGGATGGACTAATGGATTGTTAGACTCAGGCCACATCTTCATTCCAAACACATGTTGAATGCAATTTGAGTAAGCCTTCAAGTATGTACCCTTTCTATACCAATGAGCTACATAATCTCTAATTCCAATTTTCTATGGAACATAGCACAAATTGCATATGCACATGGTATACCCTTTAATTCCCATGACCTACAAGTGCATGTCATTGCTCTAAGGTCAACTATATGTTCCCATTCTCCCTCAACAACCTCAAATCCATATTGGCCATTCCATCTTGGTGTGCAATGCATTGTATAAATTTTATTGGTTTCTAAGATACTCATAGCAACAGGTGAGATGTCATAAATCCAAATACTTGCAAACTCCCTCATTGTTCTACTTCTCTCCATCATATCTGTCCTAATTTCCCCACACATACTAATAATTGACTTCATTCTAGCACCTAAGATCCTCTTATTGAAAGTTTCAGACAAATTCTTCTCTAAAACATCACATTGGGAATTGGGACTGAAAAATGCCCTGCACTAATGTTAATGTTATGGTACAATAGGTCCTCAACTATCCCTCTACCTAACTTTGCCATTCGTTTAAGTTTTTCCTTCAATAAGGCCTCATATGGTGTCCTTGCAACCGCCCAAAACTTTTTCCTTCTCTTCTCACCCCTCCATTTCTTTTGCCAATTAACCTAAATGTGTCTACCACACATTCTATGCTCTACCTCAAGTAGTTCTTGCCTTATTGCTTTGTCCAAACCATTAAAATTAAGCAAATTAAAGAGTAAATATATGCAACTTATGGAAATGACAAGTATAAAATGACAACTACAATGTATGGAAACAACAAGTAAATGTATTACAAGTAAGTAAATTGATAAAGAACATTTAAAATGTTAACTTTTGCATGTCTGTGACTACTGTCCACCCTTATCCAGTAGTGATCCCAAGGTCTTACTTCAGGGTTGATAAAAACCATATCTAATTCTTGGTATTCTTAATATCAACCATTGCCCATGTTATTGGAAACATTTGGTTATTTCCATCCTTTGACATAGCGACTAGAAGTTGACCACCACAAGGTCCATTTAGAAAACACCTATCCATGCCTATGATAGGCCTACAACCCATAAGAAATCCTTGTTTCAAAGCCTCAATGCAAATGTAAAACCTTTTGAACCTCTGCGTACCATCTTCAAATCTCTTACATTTAGTAAAGCATATTGAACCAGGGTTAGATCTCCTAATCTCATCACAGTAGTCATGTATTTTTGCAAATTCCAGACTATAGTCACCTATTACAGCATTAAGCACCTTGATCCTAGCCCTTCTTGCAACTGATTTACCAATATGAACCGAAAGTTGGTTCTTGCATAAATTTTATATGTCCCTAATTTATATCCCTCGCTGTGATAAGATCCTATCTCTAAAGTGCTTAGCAATGAAAGATGAATTGCAAAGTTTGTTTCTATTCGACATATAGCATCTATGGGTTGGGGTGTAGGTAGGCATGGCCACGATTCCAGAACTGAACCGAAAATTTCCGGTTCCGGTTCCTTAATGGTTCCAAAATCGACGGTTCCGGTCGTTTCTCCACCGGTTTTCTGGCAAATCGCATAATTTTAAATTTCAAATTTTGAAGACCGATTTTCAAAATTTAAAAATTACTGAAAATTATTTCTAAAAGAAAATACACTTAAAAAATTAAAAAAATGCTTCAATTAAATTAAAAAGTTTTTTTTTTTTGAAAGACTTGAACTTAATTATTTTTTTTAAAAAAATTCTTCAACTAAAAATTTATTTTTTTTGTCTAAAAAAGTTTTGGAACATATATTTTTATTTTAAAAAAAAAAGTGCTTGAACTTAATTTTTTTTTTAAAAAAAAAAAATAAGTTGCCTAACGTATCTCTTGGGGTTTAGAGGAATCAAAATTCAACGTAGTTCTTACTACCTTGTACCCAATTTCATCCTTTACCTTATTCGCTATTTTCACACCGGTTGATGTTCCCATTGAGGACCCATCGTAAAAAATCATATAAATTCATTTTCTTTTAGATTTTTTGATGCTCTTAGTTCGGCCTTGCTTCCAATCATCCACGCCATGATTTGTGCTTCTAGTGAATCTGGGTGTCATACGAGATCGTGTTTCATCAAGTATGTTTCCTCCTGACTAAAGCTTTCAACCGCAACAGTGGAGATCGGAGCTGCCAAAACTTGTTTTGCAGTTAAAGAAAAGTATTGGAAATGTATTGGCGTTGACGACTCCCACCAAATTAAAATGAAAAATTATTATCTGTACAATTATCACCCAAAACTCGAGAAGAAGTGGTTAGATTAATTATTTCCCAAATTTCAGAAAAAGAACAGGGTTCCCTTGGTCTTTTTGTCTTGTTAGTAAAACCGTCAGCAACACCAACCACTAACTTACCCTTGGAGTTTAGAAAATTGTTGAATATTGAATTGAGAAGAATTAGAAATTAGAGGAAACAAAAATTGACAAATTCATATATATTTCTATTATTATTTTGTCTAACTTCATGCAATACTACATTTATATTAATACTATCTTCTATATCAAGATTTAATAATTCATAATAAATAGTCAAATATTTACATAAAAACTTCATTTTACATCTAAGATCAAATACAATACGCAACAAGGTAAAGGAGGTGTATATTTTTTAAAATAAGATAAACCATTCTTTTTTCATTTGAAAAAACACAATCTTTTAATATAAAATCTTTTCAAATTCTTTGAGTGCACTCACAATATTAATACACTAGGTAAAAATAAATGAGATGTGGGATAATAATCCCACTAAATTTATAGTAGCCATCATTAAAAATTATTTAAAAATATTTAAAATTTTTGCACAAATATCCCCAATTTTTGTAGATATAATTAAGTTGTTTCAATATTAATTAGTAACAAAGCACAATAATTCTTTATACGAAAATGACTTGTTTAATAATTCATATGTTGAATTCCAACGAGTTGGACATCCCTTGGAAAACGTTTTGTCTTTTATATTTCTTTACAAAAATTTAGCCCAACATTTCATCACTTTGGATATCCCTATAAATATAAATAGCTTTTCTAATTGGAAAAATATAAGATTCAAGAATTTTTAAACCATCTTGTACACATAAATTTAAAACCATTACGCCAAGCACATCTTTATATGAAAAAAATTTTTCACCAATATTTGGTTCACAATATTTTAAGTTCAATAATTGATTTAGTGTTAGCAGGAAACATTATCAAATGAAATTGAAAAAAATTTTTTTGTCAACTTATATTCATCTAAAAATTGAAACAATTATCTTATAAAATATATTATGCAGTATTTAATCATTCAAAAGCACAAATGCAATAATTCTCTTTTTGAATTTTCCAATCATTATCAATCCAATGACATTGTAATACCCATATAAGAATGCATTTGCCAATGATCACTCCAAATATCACAACAAATTGGGACACACAACTTTCATTTTAGAAAATAAAAAGCTCTAACTCTTTTTTTCTTTTATAAAAAGAAATAATATGTTTCGTTTTACAATATTTCTTTAGCACTCTTTTAGGCAGAAGCATTTAAAAGCTTTTGACATATTGAGTAAAACCTACTTTTTTCACCAAAATTAAAAGATAAATGTTCCATAGAATCATTTTGTTAATTCTTCTTTTTATTTTTTTTCAGAATATTGAAATAAAATAAAATGTTAAGAAGATGCCGTACCTGGAAATTTGTGTTTGAGACCGATCAACTCCTATTTTTGTTGGATGTATTTGCTCTCCAAATGCTTTCAAAATGATCCATAGCCGCCGATTGTTTAAATTTATAAAAAGATTTTCCACATGTATTGCAAATTACATTGAAACATTTTTGTCTCCTTTGAATTTTTTCGTGAAAATGAAATGGCGAATATGTCGGAACCTTGGTCTTTGCTCTTCGAAGAAGTGTGTACTTTGCTCTTGCTTCTTCCTCTTCCTCTTGTTGTAATGCTCATTATTAAATTTAGATTCTTGAGGTTTGGATTCCATATTTTCATTTGGATATGCCTCAAAATTAAATCGGTGGGAGTGAAATCGAAAGATGTTCATTTGTAGGGATAGATGAATATTTGTTGTCTCCAATCGTTCTCTTGCCCTTAGCAGAATTTGAGTTTCCTCCCACTTGCCATATATGAAAATAATATATAATTTTGGAAAATTAAATAAAAAATTTAGAGAGAAATAATTAGAGATTGGAATTTGAATAATTAATTCACAATAAATTGTGAATTGAAAATTAGAGAGATTGATAAGTAAGAAGAATAATATAGAGTAGAGTGTAGTTAGAGTGTAAGAGAGGAATAGGGATTTTGTGTAAGAAAACTGTAAAGAATAGAATGAGGTAATTTATAATAAATCAAAAATCATTTTTCCTAAATACCCTTGAAAACTAGCCGTTTATAGTTTGGAGGGTAATTAACGATTTCACAATAAAAAATTTAAAAAAAAAGGTGCTAACAGTTTGTAACGGCCTTAGAACCGCCGGTTTCTAACCGGCCGCGAAAACCGACGTTCCACCGTTCCGATCGATTTTAAAACCGCTGGCGTTTTGCGATTCCCAAAATATTTAGAACCGGAATCGAACCGTATACCTCCGGTTCGGACCAGTTCCGGTTTCAATTCGGACCGCGTTCTAATTCTGGGAACCGTAATATGGCCATGCTTAGTGTAGATCTTAAAATTGTTAAAAGTCTCAAAAGCAGAATCCTTTTGAAGCAAGAGAAGCCAAGGACAAACCTTTCTGCACTAGCCCAATTCTAGTAGGACATGAGGCCTGATTGTAAGATCTATACCCTAAACTACAACATATTTACTTAGTGCCTCTCTGCATTACTGCCACATTTATAAAAATCCATTCCAAAGTTTCCAGTATGGAAGCAACTGTGTTAGGTTCATAGGACAATTTCCTCTTCCCTTTCTACTCAAAGGAGTGGTTCCATTTATCTTCATCCCCTTAATCATTACTTACCCCCCATATTGTCAGGATAATGAACTATGTGTGTATGGTTCATTCCCCCCTGTCTTACTAAAAAATTGATTCAAGTGATCTCTACACCCCTAATCCATAATTTGCACTGTCTCTCCTAGAGGTACATCTTTCAATTTCTTCTCCAGTTGGGTCTCTATTTCTCCTTTAAATTGCCTAAGGTTCTCTCTCTAACTGACTTCAACTCATCATTACATTCATTACCATTCTCTATAATTCTTCTTCCCCAACATTAGAAGCTTCATCATCTTGCTTACTGTACTTTTCTTTCAACATTCGGTGTAATCGTTCATCTACCCACTATCATCACCTCACTACTATCACTGTCAATAGTCGGAGCAACACTTATATTCTTTTTCCCTTTTCCATATTTTGCCCTGTTGCCATTAAGTGGACAATACCCTTATTTCTATTATTTTCCTCATTCTCAAGTTGGCCCCCCTTGCTATTACAATTCAACCCCTCGTTTATTATTTAATATTAACATCACTTTATTCAATTCATCACTGACAATAGCCTCACTGCCTAACCCATTGACATCTCATGATTTGCAATTAAGTCCCTCTCTACTTTCATACTGCCTATCCATTTACATCTCCCTCATTTACATTAACTCCTTCTAACTTTTACTACCAAATATCCCACTTAAATTGTCCCTTCATTTCACTAACTCCCCTTCTAACCCCTCACTACCTATCCCATTTATTCTCCCTTATTTACATTGACTGCCAGCTTCTAACGCCTCACTGTCTTTTTCATTATATTAATTCCCTCTTTTACTAACCCCTTAACATTACTACATTATCGTGCCCCTTCCCATCCCCTTCACCAATAGCCTTAAAGTAGGGAATTCAATTACATTTGGTAAGGTCCACTAATGCTCAACAAACATATCCACGTTGCGGCATTTTTAACTACAACAAATAACATAATCATCACAGCCAAAGCCATTGGAAATACACCACTTCTCCCACCAAAGTACCACCTATGAATATATTTTATCTATATTACGCATAACCAAATGCCCTACCACATGCTTCCAATTCAACTTTAGGGGGACACACAATCAAGTCAATCCCTTCCTCATCAAAATAACTTGCACCAATATAATGTTTAACAGAAGTACTCAAAAACCCACCATGGATACCACCTCAAATAGACTATTTTATCTCACATCTGGGAATGCAATGCAATATAAAGATAACAAGTAAATTTCATAAAACAAAGGCATATGGACAAACCAATTGCCTTTAAAAAAATTACAATGGGACTATGCAACAAACAGAAATCTCAATTCCATACAATCAAAAAAAAGGACATAATTTTTCCCAAAATAACCAAAAAAACCACGCATTGCAGCCCTCTATTTAAAGTTAGACAACCTTAAAATGAACTGGGAATAAAAACCCCTCAATTTATCAAATAACAAGAAACCCTAAGGGTTGAAAAAAAGAAAACCAATGTGTCAATTCTCAGACTCGGTTTTAAAACCTCCCCATTATTTAAAAGTTGAAGCTTTACTAACCTTTAAACAAATCCTACAAAAGTCGATTTCCTTCTTCCCAATGCAGGTATTAAGAGATCCCAAAAATCCCTTTTGTTCCTCCGTATCTTATGTGGGGAAAAATTTTTTTTGATTCTTCAGAAAACGGACATGGAAGCCACTGAGGGAATGGGCAATATCTCATTAAGGAGTTTTTGTCTCAAGTAATTTTTGAGCTTTTGAGAGACGGAAAATAAAGGAGGGAAATAGGGAAAGGGGAAAGTTAAAAATATTATTACGTCAAAAATTTTTATTTCTGATGTGGGACTTAAACTAATATACATGTCATTGTTAAATTTCTTGCTTCCATTGCACGTGAAAACACACTTCTTTTTCCAATATTGGGGGACAAGGTTATTGAAGGAATTTGAAGTTACCAAGGGTCATCATAGAACCCCCGCAAAAGTTCAAGGGGCCATTAGGATAAATGATGAAAGTTCAAGGGCAAATTTATTGCATTTAGGCCTTATTAAATTAGAATATAATAAATAGTTTTATAAGAATTATTGGTTTTTGGATAGAAGGATAATTAGTCAATTTACCATTGTATTTTGTTATAATCTAGAGAATTAATTGCTTCAATTAATCATTGTGGCAAAAAGCTTAAACGACTTAATATTTTGGGGAACAAAGGGAGTTATTTATTATAATGGGTAAAGGGTAGCAGATAACCAAATTCTTATATCCATACTCTACCTATTATCCATGCGGTAATAGTTTTATACCCAGATTCATTCCCAACTGATTATTAACTATCCACACCATCATGAACAGGATCAGAACGGAACGGGTACCCAAAAACCTATCTTACTTCCATTCCCTAAATAAATTAATAGTGTTATGGGTTTAGAAATGTAAGCCCCAAACTGGAAAGGATAAAATTGTTGCTTGATTTGGAAAGTAATATGACTTTGGATACTCAAATGAACAATTGGTGCGAAAAATCAAAGAACAAAAATAGATTTGATTTAAATGATGTTTGAAGGAGGAAAACTCACAAAAAATTTAACGAATTGAAGTGTTTTGATATGAAGTTGCCCATAGTAAAAAGGAGATGCTTGTTTCTAATAAAATGGTAGTAGGTTCATGTTTGTATTCAAATCAAATAAAAAAGAAAATTTAAACCTTAAAACTTTATAATGGTGAAAGAATAATTGACGGAAAGTGCAGTGAGAATAAGTAGAGGAAAATCAGTGAGTAGAAGGGGAATTTGTCCTATAATTAAACACTTTATTTTTCTAGTATTAATAAGTCCCTCTGGAAATAACCACCACTCGTAAAAAGGAACATATGAAAAAGCAAAGACCAAAGCTATACAAAAAGAACAACGAAAGACAAAACAAGCATACTTCATAGCTGAAATCCCAAATCAACATCTTATAAGTTAAACATAATTGCTAAGGATAAAGTCGAGGTTAAAAGTGGACGAGCCAGAAATTTTTTCAGGGGGTCAAATCAATATCGTGATGGGTTAGATAAAATCGTGTTCCTCATAGTAAATGATTTGTCGTTTAATATATTATATGTGATTTTATTTCTAAATTTATATAAATATTTCATGAGAAATGGAAAAATTTATTCAATTAAAATGTTTTTTCCCTCCAAACCAAACTCAAATTTTATTGAATAGCAAATTCCAAAATAAAAAATTTCGTCCCTTTCCATAAAAAATTTCATTTCTTTTTTTTAGAAGAAATAAAAAAAAAATTTCATTAATTGGAAAACTGTACATGAGATACAAATTAATATGTTTCTATATTTTTTGTATATTGAAGTTAATAATTTAAAACACTTATACAAAGGAATAAAAAAACACAATTTTGATTTGAAGTTATCTAATCAGTTGACTGAGTATAAATTATTTGGGTCATAGGCGATCGCTGCTCCACTTGGTTGGCTATCATAGTCACTATTCAACTCCATGGTCTTTTTACAAGTCCGAATTTTGATTTTTCTTGAAATTTATCTCTCAAATTCTACTTTTATTGGATAATGGATCTGTACTTCCTTATATATAATTATCCAATAATAAAAGACGTTAAACAAATCACCATATTGTGATGAATAATAGCTTAGAACTTAGATTTGGAGAATAAAATCTCAAAATATTGGGCAAAACAATAAATCTCAATGGTTTGAGCGAAATAACATTAGATACATTGTTAATAAAACATTTGTTATTGATTAGAGATGAAATCGAAATATGGGTGATAATAAGAACTTTTAACTGAGTATGAAAAAATAATTATTAATAAAATGTTGGGAATATTTTTATTTTATAATTGATTATTTTTGATATGTACAATTTGTGTATACTGTATTTAACAATTTTGTTTAGATTTGGCATGGTTTTAGACAGGAATCAAGCTTAAAAGCAATTGCTAATCTTCTGTAAACAAGTATAGCAACAGAACAAATTTGTTTAATCTCGCAAAATGCTAATATAGACATCATAAGACCTACTCTGTTTTTCCTTTCTTGAAAGTTTTCTTCCTGTCCCAGATTTTTTAGTTGAAAGAATTGCATTTGGACAAACATGAGAGACTACAATATTAAAGCTACCCAATTCTGCAAAAAAAAATTAAAAAAAAAAATCCAATTTAGGCAGCCTTCTTTTATCTTTTCAGGGCATTTCACCAAGATGATGACGTCGGGCTGGCCAACTTTACAATAACAGTGCTAAACTGACCAAAATAAATGGGCAACTTGACCTTCCACTTTACCACGTCATCACTGAAGTTTGTGCAATCATTCGTACAGGGAAAGTAGCTTCTCTTTTTATAGTTTTTGAGGAAGATAATTTGGACTCAGTTTGAAAATTACTTTTATAAATGACCAATTAAATTTATTTTCACAAAGACTGAAATATAATTCTTACAAAACGAATCTCAAATCACACCGCATTTATATTTTCTTAGCCACAAGTACTTAGCTCTCTTTTTCTTGAACCTTCTTCACAGTTCATCCTTGAGATTATTTCACCTTCTTAAACAGTCAAATTACTGGATCAATCACTCAAATATCACGACCCTTGACTCCGACATGCCATGCATTTTTCCCCCATTTCATATTAAAAATCAAATCAAATCAAAATTTATAAACACAAATTTTATAACTTTCAAACAAAAAAAAAAAAAAAAAAGACAATCTTAAAAACATAAATCTTACTTTTGCGATTCTACACATTGCCAACAAACTTCCAGCCAGGATTATCCATTCAGTCCTTGAAGTTCCACCCAACAAGGCGTTCCACAGTGGCAGAGCGAGGCTTCATCAGCTATCTTCTGAAAGAATGAATAACGAAACAACAAAAAAAGGTGCAGACCGCTTCAAGGTTTTTAATCTCAGATTTGGAAAAATTCATGGATTTTAAATCTTGTCCAAACATTGCCTACCACATCAGAGAGCAAAAAAGGGAGAGGAAAGATATCTTACTTTTTGTCTACCGCTTTACGGTTCTGTACATCTGTAATGGCTCTTCACTTTGAGCTAATGTAAGATCAGAAAATCCATGAGACAAAGAACTTGACATTGGAGGAAGCTCCTTTAATCAAAACCCATTAGAAAGAAAAAAATTAAAAAATCAACCTTTTTAAAATTTTGAAGTTTAGTATCATTAATTAAGAAATCAAGAAACAGAAAAAAAAGATAGTAAAGGTAAATTATAAATACTTTCCAGAGCCGCCAAGAAAAGCTCTACGCACTATGGACAAATCGAGCATGAAGAGAAGAGTCCATCTCAGTCCTGGTGCTCTCTGCTTCTATTGCTTTAAGATGGGGAAGATGGAAAAGATTTGGTAGAAAACTTCGCGGGAGGGCCTGATACCTCCTCCTCAAGAGAAAGATATCTTTACTTTGTCTACCTTTGCTTTTTACGGTTCTGTACATCTGTTAAATGGCTCTTCACTTGAGCTAATGTAAATCAGGAAACATCCATGAGGAGAAAGAACTGGATTTTGGAGAAGCTCCGTATATCAAAAACCCATTAGAAAGAAAAAAAAATAAAAAAATCACCTTTAAAATTTTGACAATAGTATTCATTAATTAAGAAATCAAGAAAACAGAAAAACGAATAGTAAAGGTAATATAAATAACATTTCAGAGCCGCCAAGAAGCTCTACACTATGGGACAAATCCGAGGCATGAAGAGAGTATTCCATCTCAGTCCGTCTCTCATGCTTCTTTGCTTTAAGATGGGAGGAAGATGGAAAAGACTTGTAGAACTCGGCGGAGCCTGAACCTCCTCCTCAACTGACCAGTACATGAATTCCAGCAGTCTGGTCAATTTCAATAATAATTCTGGAGTTGAAATTTGAGTAGGAAATGCAATTTTTTCAAAGAGACGGAATTTGTTTCGCAGAGCTAATGTATCTGTTGTGCTTAGGCTTGTAGCCGGATGGGTTTGGACTTGAGTTTTCTTCATGGAACCAAAACAATCCATTTTCTTATGCTTGTTGCCTTTAGATGTACATTGCCGACATATATCTCTTCACTTTCAAATACTTGTTAATAATGCCAATGAATTTTTTTTTAAAAATTAAAATACCAAACTTTCACAATTTTGTGTGTTACAATGTTTTGATGCCAGGGTTGATTGCTATTGGGTTGATATGTATGTAAAAAAGGAATTGAATTTGCTCTCATTTAAAAACTTTGGTTCGGTTCATTTCAAAATTTAATTTTTGATTCAATTATAATTTCTGAATTATTTAATCCATTTTCACTCAGATTAGTCCTTTTTATAAAAGAATCCAAAATTTAAAATTAAACATAACAAATTGAATTCAAATTTCCCCCAAAACTGAATTCAAATTGTTAATGTTTTATAGTACAGTTTTTTTATTCTAATAAAAAATAATTTGTTTAATTTGGTTTGTTTCAATCAATTTTGGTTGTTTTTAGCTATTCGGTTTGATGAAATATAAAATTTTAAGAGATAACAAAACTAAAAAACTGAAACAGAATCTTGTTCAGGCTCGATTTCTAAAATATTAGATTTCTTTGTAAAAAAAATTCTTGGTTGTTTTTTTTTGTTGGGTGAGTATGAGACTACTTGAAAAAAATTATATTTTACCAAACTCCTTTTTGTCAAAAGTTGGATATCGAATAAATTCCCACGGGTCAACTCAATCGATTAACACATGATCTTATTTTTAATCGTATTTCAAATATTTGATTCAAAATGATCTAACATTTAAGTTAAGGATCGAAGCCATTTGTATTCGTGAATTTTTAAATTACTCTGTGCTCGTTTAGAAATCACTATTCCATAAGTTGTTTTAATCTATTTAAGTATCCGGTATTCAGGACATTGGTTTTAAATTTATTATTCATACAATCTAAATTTCTTTAAACAAGATAGAATATTTATAATTTTTAAATTATTAAATTTGAACCTGTTTTACCTTTTACTAAAAATGAATAAAGTATCTGAGTATCCATGAATAAACCCGTTTTTAGTTATAATGGGTACGATAATGCTACCAATTCTATACATGTACTCATCATGAAGAGTATTTATTATTCATACACCTTTTTCAAACTTATTTAATAACTTATTCTCTTACATCATCAAATATATCGAAGTGGAGTTATATTGTTGAAAACCCGAATTTTTATTTTTCGAAAACCGTTGAATTTTTATAAATCAAAAATTTGAAATTTTGACGGTATGGCCGCGATAATAGTGAATACAATTTTTAATTTGAGTTTCAAGTTTTGCGGAATTGGGCCCAAAGCCCAAATATAATGGTCGAAACTTTGAATCGAGAACAGTTAAATTTCGATAATCCAAAAACCGAGTTGAAAAAACTTCGAAAACCAAACAAATTGAGACCAAATGCATAAATCGGACCAAACCGGGCTCGAATCTGAATCGGAATGGCCCCAGCCCACTTTCCTTCCCTTCTTTTTCTTTTTCTTTCTTTTTCTTCCCTTCCTTTCCCCCTTCTTCTTCCTCGCGCGACCAGCACCCTCCTCCTCTCCTTTCGATCTCCGACCACCCACTCGACCAAAACGGAGTGGCGTCTGTTCTCGTCCGACGCCAGTGGTCTCAATCCCAGGCCTCCCTATCACGGTTGAACGGACCTGCAGCGGCGCGGGATGGAGCTTTTCTCCCACGGCGACTGTCTCCCTTTCCATCTTTTGGCGATCCACACCATTTCCGGCGGCCCCCAGCGGAGGCAAGCGGGTATTTAATCACTCTCTACCACGCTGTGGTGAATTCCTCTAACAATTTTGTGGATTATCGATGTTGAGGAGCAACCTTGCGTGGAGGGTGCAGCGGCTGTCGAGGCCCGATCCGGCCATCAAGGACCACCTCACTAAAATTAACGCCAAAAAACGGATCCTTTGTGATAGTTAGTTAAAGACTTTTTGACCAACGATAGATAGAGTGTAGATTACGTTAGTGGCAAATTTGACGTGGTGGAAAGGATTGATAAATAGAATTCTGGGTTCCTACCTGCGTACTCAACCGGCTTCTCACCCGGATGTGATAATAATACTCCATCTCTGCGCCCAAAATATAAGTGTGCTGTACGGGAAGTGCTCTCTCGTGTGATGCACAATGATCTCTCGAGTACGCAATTGCAGACATATCCTTCCCTGTGAGACGAGGGCCTACTACAGAGCAAAGACTAGCATAGCTCGTTACAATTTGGTACGCCTAAATATCCCTTCTTTATTTCCTCAAAACCAATTAATTACTTCTAAACACATCGATTTTCTATTGATATTCGTATGGTTAATCATATGCGCGCGCTAATGCTAAATTTGCCGCATCTTCTTCGGACTTGTATTGTTTTCATTCAATATATAAGTCCCGCTTCATTTATGACTCCTCTCCTTGAAACTTTTGCGGGATAATTATAACTTAGTAAATATTAGTTAATTAAATTGAATTTAGATGGAATAATCAAACAATATAATTTTGTTAAGAAGAACGGGGTTTCTATTGATAGTACATATATTTGAGTTTACTGTCATAAATTACTGCTCCTAAATAAACTCTTTAGGAAACTTGGTTCCACCTCAATATATAAGTGTGAAATAGCTAAAGGTGTGTTACGATCGTTGTCAAATGATATACAAGGCGCAATTTTAATCGACAAAGATGACATTATATTTTTAGTTTAGTCGTGACATACGATTCAGAATAAGATAAGACAAATATTGTACATGTAGTTAATTAATCAATTTATACTCTTATTCCCGTGTGAGTTGCCTCTATAAAATTTACCCAATAGCTCTCTTTTTATTTTTTCACGCTCTCTTTTCATATATAGCTAGCTCATAAAATTATATTTATTTAGATATTAGACATTGAATATCCGTCTTAATGAGTATTTAATTTGCCCTATATATACACCTGCTCTAGGTGAAGGCTCTCCATTGGTTGCCGTTTTACTGTAGAGAATATATCCCTAATTAATATGGATTACGGATGATGATTATTTTGGAACGGGAGAAAGGCAGGAGAAAATGTTGTTGGGAGAAATTATGTGTTGATTGCCCGATGGATGGGCTGTGTGTGTAATGGTTGATGCGGTATAATTGATTGATATTTAGCAGGTAGATAATTCCCATTTTTTAGGGGAAAATGCTGCCGAAAAATTTCGGGGGGAGAAGTCTCTTATACTGCTGTGGGGAAGGGATAGAAATCGACTTTATTGTTATAATTGTGAGAATTTTGTTTTAAGAGGTGTTGAATTAATTAAAGCACATATTTAACTTAAACTTATTTAAGTATTAAATGTGTAGAAATAAGAGAGTTTTCTTATATAAAATTTGGATAACAGTAAGATCTTGTGAAGAATTGCTACAAATTGGTAGTGTTCTTTTTTCAACCCTAGGGTTTTTGTTATTTGATAGAATTTTTAACTGATGCCAGGATGTATTTTATTTTATATCCTCTAGTATTTCATCATTTTTAGGAATTTTACTCTTTAAACCTTTTATTTTATTAGTATGAGCTTGCTTATTTTACTGCTGTTTAGTTGGTTTTTATTTAGTTTTATTTTGGCTGCAAAATATTTATTTTGTTATCTGTTTTTGTTTAAATGCTTATGTGACTATATTTAGTGAGTTAATATTTCTATGTTTGTTGATCATTGCTCATTGTAAATATTTTGTAAAAGCAATTGTGTTTTGTATATGGATGTTTAATTGCGCATTTGCATAGACGATTTTTAATTGATTAATATGTCTGCATTTTGAATTTTGCAATGTTTGATTAATTGTGTTGTGATCAATTTGCATGCTCCTTGTTTTATGAAATTTACCTTGTTTATCTTATATTGCTATTGCATTCCAGGATGTGAGATAAATATGTCTAGTTTGTGATTGTTGGTGGTATCATGGTGGTTTTTTGAGTAACTACCTTTAAACATTATATTGGTGGGCAAGTTATTTTTGATGAGGAAGGGTTGACGTGATTGGTGTGTCCTAGTGAAATTGGAAGCATGTGGTAGGGCATTTGGTTAATCGTAAATATAGATTAATGTGGAATATGGTCAGTTAGGTAGGTCATTGATGTGGTGTGGGCAACACATAGAGTGGTGGTTTTGTTTTCGAGGCAATGGACCGGCTTGGCTTCGAAAAGTTGGATGATGGTTTATGCTATTTTATTGGTATGTAGTGTAAAATGGATGAATTATGAAACCATGGAACACGCCCTCGCTATGTTTGTTGAGCAGTTAGGGAATTTACCAATTGTAATTGAATTCCCTACCTTTTTAGGGGGGGGCTTGGTGAAGGGATGGGAAGGGGACCCATAATTTCAGCTAGATGTGTAGGGTGAGTATTTGGTGGAGGGAAGATCGGACTTATATAATGAAAAAGAAGTGAGGCGCGTCCTAAGGATGATGGCACCTCTCTAGTCCCGTGTTACCAATACAGGGGGAGATATGTAATAGTTGGAACACTAGACAGGTGGTGTTGGGGCTTTTACGTTATAAGTAGTGGGGGTTAGCTGGGCAAACATGAGGACATAATGTTAGTTGAGAGTACTTGAGTAGATAAAAGGTTTATGATAGGGGATTTCGAACTGTGATTGCCGGTCGCGAGAAGTGTAAATGGGGTGGACTTGGGCCTCGTTCAGTATGAGATATAGGGTACGGAAGAGGGACTCTAACTGCGATGAAATCCATTGGAAGAGTAGTTAATGATGGATGGGGGTTAGGCAGTGAGGCTACGACCGTTTGTCCGTATGATGTCGAACTTTGAATAGAAACCCTGAGTGATTTGTTGATGTATTTAGAATAAATAACAAAGGGGAATATGAAGATATGTATAGCGAGGAGGGAGACACTTAGTATGGAAGGAAAACAATTTATTTAGAGGGCATTAAGGTCAAGGTATTTGGAGTCGAATTTACGTATAATCGCGCAAAGGGGGCAAATATTCGGAAAAGGGGCGAACAAGTAAATGGTATAAGGGTCGGCTCCCTGGTGCACATGTGTGTTGCTGATGACGGGACTTGATGACCCAATGTTGGGGATGGTACGTGTAGAGGATTGTGTAGTGTACTCATCGGGATGATATGCATCTAGGTGACTCCACTGACTAATTTTCCACGTTTTACACTGTGAGAGAATGTGATTATATGAAGATGATTAATAGTGAATTGGCTGAGTAAAGCAGATGATGAAGCTATTAAATGTTTGGGGCGCAGAGGAAGTGATTATTTAGGCCAAGTTTGTAAATAGGTAATGATGTGTAAATGCTTGAGTGAAGTCTGGCTTTAGAGAGGACTTAGGCATTTAAAAGGAGGAAATAGAGCACAACTGGAGAGAAATTGAGATGTACCTCTAGGGAGACAGTGCAAAATTATGGATTGGGGTGAAGATCAGTCGTGGATCACAATTTATGTAGGCTAAAGAACAGAAGTGGAGGGGAATGAACATACACACATTCGGGGTTCATATCCTTGACAATAAGACGACTAGGGAGTAAAAGTATAATGTGATTTAATTAAAAGTGTTGGATTGAAATGATTTGATTTGGAACGCTCAGTTCTATCGTAAGTAGATATGGGGAGAGGAAATTGTCTTCATATGACACCCGAATTTATATAGCCAGTTATAGTTTTCCACTACCTTGGTAAAGACTTTGGATATTAGTATTTTTTATGAGATAGAATTGGGCGGTATAACATGGCAGTTGGTGCATAAGTCGTGATACGTGAAGACACATTTGATTAACGAATTTTGATTAATTTGTTAAAGGTACACTTATATTAAGGGTTTTAATATATGAATTTTTATTTTGTTATATCAGTTATATCCAAGGTAAGATCGTATAGATCTTACAATCAGTGCGATACATTGTCATATTTATGACCTTTACACATAAGAACTATGATTAGGCTAAAGGTGTCAGCTATAAACAATGGATTAATCGTTCTCTGCTTTTAAACTTGGCTTCTTTTGCTTCAATAATGAGATTCTGTCTTTTTGAGAACTATTTTAACATTAACAATAATATTTTTTATTAAAACTACTGAAGTATTTTAATCATATTAACGTTCCCAATGATACTAATTAAAACGCCCCGGTTTCCTGAAATTTGAAACCGGTAAATTACAGCTAGGGTCCGAACCGGTAGGTTCACAGGATTCTCCGATGTCCACTAAAAGTTTCATAATTTATTATTTAGGAGCAAAACTCAAGACAAAAAACACACGCACTTGGAATTTTTTTAATAATCTCAATAACGCGAAACCGGAATTGGTGAAGTAATAGTTCTGCGCAAGATACACGTTGTTTTTTGGAGCTACATTTTCCCAATTAGTAGAGTCTATGTCCCAGGTGGTTAATAAACCGGCGTCAGCAGTTCTTTTAAGCTTTGGACAAACTGTTTTTTCACCATGACTTTTTTTATTTATCTATTTTTTAATTGAATGACATAACTTTGTGTTATTAGTACTCTTCCTTCCCCAAATTCAAGCTGATTATAGTAATAAGAAAACCTGTAGCTGTTTCTAGCATGTTAATACCCAGCGATCAGTTTTATTCTCATGAGCAAACAAAATGCTTTTCTCTCATATTTGGAATATTATTTAAAACTTAAAATACCGTGTCCCGTTCAGTTGTGACTTCCTTAATTTTAAAGGATACTTCTATAACCACAAAATTAAAATTATGACTCCCTGTTCTCTCTATGCAACGTCTAACAACATAATGCCACTTCGATTAATATATATTTGGTTCAACATTCTACTCTAAAACTCTCTCACTTTCATAAAATTATTCAAACATCAACGTATATATATTATTTGAAGTGAAATTGCAAAGTTTATATTCACTATTTTCACTAATTATCGCATCTAAAATGTGAGAGTTGTGTCATTCCTCTTCTACATTTTATGATTATATACTTAATAATGTCTGCCGACATTGTCTTATATATTAATTTTTCATATTCCTAATAATGGTAAGTGGAGAGATTTCGCTCATAATTAATTATCTCTAGCCCTAAGTGGAGCTAAAGTGATGTATAAGTATTGGAGATATTGTATAATCATCTCGCATTTAATTTAAGTCTCATCTATATCGCTCTCTTTTCTACGAAATGCTAAAACATCTCTCGCAGTTTCTTCAATCACAACGCGGTATTTAACTCTGAAGCAATACTCCTTCGCAAAACTGACATATTCTGGTGGGAAATTCTCATATCCTTTTTCTTATATGAAATCTAAAAAATTAATAATCATAGATAAGCCCAATATTACAGATAAGAAGGTTTGGAAGAGGGAAAGGCAAGAGCCAAGTGAAGTAACAGAACTGTTAATTGACCGAACGAGCTGAAGAACCTACAGATTATACGCTGAAGAAGAATACTTATTAATTCGCATTCATTTCACTCTTTGACACATAATCCACTCCATAGCAGGACGACACAATAAAACCCAAAGCATCCACGTTCAATTCTGATTAATTATTCTGATAGTGTGTGGAAAATCCTAATATATTTAAAATTTTAAATACATACCACTCGGGCTGGAAAATTCCATGGTTCATTTTTGAAAGCATTTTTGGAGACAAAAACATCCCACAATAACTTTTTTTTTAAATTAATAAAATGATAAGAAATATAGGAAGAAGATTTTATTAATATGAATCAGCGTTCAATCTCATACAAATATCAACACAAAAATATTATTCTCTATGAAGTTGATGGATCTCATGGTTATCGGCCACTGAATATCAGACAAAAAAATATTATTGCTTAATCATATACATCATTTTTATGTTGTTGTGTGTCAATATTTCTTGCTTGATCAAAAATCAAAAAAATTCATAAATAGAAATAGAATATAGATACAAATAAATTTTCGTATGTGTGTTCTTAATGGAACATATGGTTTATCTCTCTTAAACATTATTTGTGATGATAAAAAGTATTATAGTTTATTATATATTATATTTTTTTTGTTTCTAATTATTAAGCTCTTTTTAACTGAAATGCATTGCTGGCCTAAGGACCGAGGTAAGGTGGCTAAAAGCATTAAATGAATGTGGATAATATGAGAACAGTACATACCATATAATATCACAAAATTGATGCGATGAAAATCACACATTATTACAATTTTTTTATTATAAACTAGTAAAGAATGAAGATATTGAGAGCTTAGAGTTATTTATTTTCCTACAAAATATTTGAAAAGAGTTTGATGAAAATCTCTCGATCCAAATAATTTTCTCGTTAGTGAATATTTTGCGCAGTGATGATTCAGTTGGCCAAATGCATTACCTTAATCTATGGGAGTGTAGTGTATTTACATGATTGAAACTTTGTAGAATTGCAATAATGATTGAGCTGACGTATCATAAAGAAAGACCTACTTATTGTATATGATGCATTTTTGTGCTTTTGATGATAAACTGCAATTACTGTGACTAATTTTTAGCGTAATTCTTCCTATTGAGTCTTCATTAACTCTCGATGTGCAAAATTTCTTGATAGCTCCAGATCTTCTAAGGAAATAGTCATCTACATATAAAGTTGAAAGTAATGTACTAACATTTTTTTCTTCCTTTACATATTCATAGACAGTGCTTTTTCTCACTTAAACAACTAGTATACAATCAAATTAGTTTGAAACTGTTAGCAAAATAATTTTTGTAGCACACTTCCACAATTATCTGTTCGTCTGAGACATAAAAAGTTTTTTTGCAGATATTTCTGAAGGAAGTGACTGGTCGTGTGGCTATAGGTTTAAATTAATGATGTAGCGCAATACGGATGAATATAAGGATGTTTTTTCAAAATATCTTGAATCTTAGATTGATCATTTGCTTTCGCAATTAGTGAAAGCTATTTTCATATTTAATTTATGACGCGTAATATCCCTAAGTAAAAGCTATATGAATAGTGGAGTCTGGGGGCCTGAATCAATTTTTCGTTAAAACTGAGAAAATACACTCAATATATATTACAGTAGAGCATTACAAAAACAGTATTTTTAGATCACATAAGAGCTAAATTTCACTTCGTTTCCACAAAACATGCGGCTTTTGGAATGTCACTTAATCAATTTTCACAAATTAGATTCATATGAAAGATTAATATTGATAAAAATATATCAATAGAAAAGAGATCATTTATGTGATAAGAAGATGTTAACATATTACTCTTTGGTTGTCTTTTTAATGTGTTATAGACCTGAGATAAAAATTAATATTGTGTAAAAGGTGAACTCTTTCACACATTTTTGGATAATAACTCTAATCAAACTGCGCATTTGGAAGGCTTGAATATTGTACTGTCTTTTAGTGTGCGCAGAAAAAATGTCTAATAAAAACAAATTTTCTAAACAAATAGACAGTGTACCCTAATGAAATTATTGAAAAATTTTTTAAATTATCTAGAATAGACTATACACACATCCCTAAAATATAGATTGTGGAGAAAAATCTCTCAATTGCTATATTATCCTAACCATTCTTCTTATTATTTGTTTTCTCAGTCTTACCTCTTTTTGCTGTATATTATTTATCTTTGGATATGTTTACAACTTTCAAAGGAACTTTTTGTACTATTTAAATTCTTTGTTACTCTTTTTTCTTTTTATATAAATAGAAGTCTGATAGATTTTATAGTATAATTCACTTGGAAGTAGAAAAGATAAAAATGTAATTGCGGTGTATTATGTCCTTAATAATATGATTCTCATATGATTATACACAAGCCTTTACTATTGACCATACAAACAATATTGTGTCTAGAGTATGGTATTTTAAACGATTACATTATATAGTTTATAAATTTGTTAGCTCTTCTTTTACTTTCAGTTATAATAAGAAAAAAACTTTTTGAGATCTAATTTATTTTTTTTAAATGGAATTATATCTTGTATAGAAAATAGTATATGGATTAAATCATAAATTATAAAGTTGATGTGATTGTGACATTTGAAGTTAGAATACACTAAAAATAACATAGTAAAATAGAATATTAGATGAGTATTTTGTGTTGCTATATTGTTTCATAATATTTTTTCTAGTTCCTCTATATATTAGTCGTAAAGTTAATTCTTACGTTCACAGATTCAATAATTTCAACGAGTATTATTCTTGATTTCAGAGCAGATTAGTGTAATTATTTTAAATAAAAGTCAAAGGTGTAATCTTTTAAAGCATTCGATTCAGTAGCAGTGAATTTTTTATCCCAATGATGGAAAAAAATGGATTTCGCTGCAAAGTGGAGAGCTTGGATTTAATCAAATTAAACTGAGAAGTTTTTAGACTTTTTGTCCTGCAAGAATGACTCTTCTTTATCATAGAATTTCGGATTGAAGAGAGGTTTCAAAAAGGAAACCCTCTCTCTCCTTTTTCTTTTTTCTAGTAGTTGCTGAAAGGCTTGATCTATTAATTCAGAATTCTATCTTGAAGGGTCAATTTTATCTGGAATAGGAAAATTGCTCTTGATCGAGATACTTGTCTCTCATCTACAATTGCAGATGATTCTATCTTCTCAGACTAGCGATGAAGGGATCAAATCTCTTAATTTTAAAATTGTTATCTTATGATTTTTCAACTCTTTATTCGTCTCAAGGATAAATTTTCACAAGAGCCAACTATTTTGGCAGTCAACATCAATTGAGGATGAATGAATTTGCTAAGCCTTCTTATTTTCAAATTGCCAATTTGGAAAATTTGCAAATCTGAGTATTAAGTTACTCCGATCAGACTGTAACCCCAATTGATCCAAGGGGACTTGGAGCCAAGTCATTCAAAAATGGAAAAACAAGCTCTCCTCTTGGATGGGAGGTAAGATAACTCTTATAAAATCTATCGCTTCTATCTCTACCTCTCTATTAATCTATTTCAGGGCCCACCCAGCAGATGGTGGTCATCAAGAGGATTGAAAGCATTCAGAGGCGTTCCTTTGGTTAAGTTGGCATAGATGTCATTGAAGGAGTATTGAGAAATCATCTGATAAGTGCTGCGTGATTTATAGCTCTGTACAAGAGGAAAACAAACATGCGACAAGGGAACCCTGTTTTGCTTTTATCTCGCAATTTAAGTACTGAAATTATCTAAGGCCTAACTGTTCTTCTGAGTTTGGTTTTGATTAAATGTGTATACACTCGCATAATATATGTTGTCAATAAAATGATTAGAGAATTGGTGCGAGTCGCTCACGCCAATACATTTCCATACTTCTTAACTCTGTGAGTCTCTCAGAAGAAACAAGTTTGTGGGGTAGCTTTCGGCACGAGGTTCTCTCCTATCCAACTGATAATGCTAGAAATTGGGGTTGAATAAGCTTTTAGTCAAGGAGGGAAAGACATGATTCTCTATTAGAATAAAAAAAACGGCGTATTTCTGCGTAAGTGTACCAAAACCCAGACAATCTACTAGAAGCACAATCATGCGTGAGGCAAATGATTGGAGAAGGCCCCGGAACTGAGATAGAGCTATCGAAAAAAATCTATAAAAGAAAAATGAAATGAAATGTTTTATTCATATGAATATGTTTACTATAGATCTCCTCCTAATGGAATCATAGTCGAAAGCAAAAATTATCGGTTTGTAGTGTGCAATAAGGTAAAAGACATACAGCTGTAACATAAATTTGGGTTTAAACAAGGCAATATCTTAATTCTTGTGCTCTAATCCAGAATTTTTATCAAAGGCGAGCTATTTAGATGGAAGTTAATGAGATCTACGTGAATTGGTTATGTCATTGCTTTAAGGAACACCATTAAAGGAGAGTTACTGGGTATTGCGAAACTTAATTTTTTTTTATTCTTTTAATAACAAAATAAATTAAGAATTCTCACAACTCTCTTTCTTTTTTTATATATCATCAATTAACCACAAACAAATAAAATTATATAATGTATTCCAATCATCTTTAATTTAGTGGACATAAAATATTCTTAGTTGAAGAAAGATTTTTTTTACTACTACATACCATTAATTATTGCTATCATAATGTATTTTTCAAAAAAAAAAATTTAATTTATAGGAACCACAGCAAATTTTTTTATAAACTTTTTTTTAATGGCACTGTAAATTTTAGGTATTTTAATTAGAAAAGATAAATATTCTAAGAGTAATAATATTTTTCAAAGATTTTTATTTGATATTGAACTCCAAAGTCTTTTATAAATTGAAAATTTTATTCTATTTTTTATGCCTGATTAATATCATAGTTGCAGCAAATACCTAAATTGAGTGGATGAGATATATATATTTGAACACGCTCTAAGATAACCTCGTCAGTAGTTTTGGACACCCATATAAAGGTATACTCGAGTGTAACGGAATTTTCACGTGAATATCAGATTTCCATCGATTAGTCAGTTTGGGCACATTGGCTATACCTACCTAAACACCCATATTCAAATTAAGAATAGAGGATAGATATCGTCAGGGAATTTATTAGCAAAATTCACCTTTTTATTCCCAATTAAACGCTAACTTTTATATTTACTAATCAAAATTTAAATTTGTGGATCTCCCATTTTTAGTGCGGACATTTTTGGTGAGAAATCAAAGGCTAAACAAATCATTTCACCCAAATTTACATCTTCTTCCGGGGCCCAACATTCTCTTCCTTATAGCCGATCTAACTCTCTCCTCCACTCTTAACATTCCCTTTCCAGTTTATATCCCTTCGACCGAACCTGCAACTTGGCCCTGCACCTTCTCGCCACAATTTCAGAAAATGTTGCTTTCACTCCTACTATTGGGTCCCTTGGAAATTGATTCAATTCTTAAATGCAGACAGAACAACGTATACACGTCATCAACACTAATGATGAAGAGCTTAGATTCACATTAATGCCCTTCGGCATAAATTACTTGTATGAAAGAAAGGCGAGCACAAAAAAAAAAAAAAAGAAAAAAGATATGACAAAAGAAAAATAAAAAATTTAGATGAAAAATATGCCTCTTTTAGAAATACAAAGAAGCGGATATACTATATGAGCTATTATTCCATCCTTCATTGCAACATTTTGACATCTAGATCTTTCAGCAGACGCGGAAGGAGATAATAATTTAAATGTGGACATTACAATCATAAAATATTTATGCAATAGAATTCTCAATTATCTCTCATCAAAAAGGGTCGGTTGGTTTTACAGAATTTGACATATTGCAAAGAATGATGCACCAAATACAATGGACGAGAGTCTTTGGATGGAGATAAAAAGCTTTGTTGTAATTAACGGACAGAATACCACTCAGACGTGAATGAACCAACAGTTCATAGCACATAAATTGCGATGATCTTTAACAATAATGCACAGAATGTTAAAAAGAGATGACCACTTATTCCCACACTCTGAAGATAAATTAAACAAACTACTTAAGGAAGAGAACCAAATTAACATAATTCGAGAGTGAATTGAAATTTCTATGTGCTTCGTTAATAGATAAGGTTGTTGAGCCTAGAGTTACAATCAATCGCACGTTGACTTGACATGACATCCATCTTTTATCAACATGCATGACATTCAATTAATCTTAGCATAAATGTAAAGACAGTTAATTTTTGTTTCTGGATGAATTGTCTTGCAATGAAAAACTACATACAAAATGAAATAATCTTTGTGTGATGTAGTGTATAAGAGTAAGAATGATTTAACCACATCATGCGTTTTCAATACCATTAGTCACCATCATTATAAGCCTAAATGATGAAGAGAAGTCATATGAAGATGGTTGCAGCAGGAAGGTATATACTCAAAGGCAATTTATAACCTCTCCATTTTGCGATTTTGCACGTGTTTATTGCTAAAACAAGTATGGGCAAGGCTCTTCTCAGGTGTTTGATCTGGTGTTTCTATAGGATTTCTCACATTTATCTTTGAAGCAGTGGAAAAGATATAAAAGTGTATTTTACTGAGCACATTTAATTTTGACCTATCGTGTGTTCCTGGTCATAACTTACTAATAATAAGAAGATCATCGCTACTCACTAGTCATAGGTTCAGGGCATGAGAGCAAAAACCAATTTAATCCATCTGTCTAATCGTACTCAAAGGTTATTCTAATATTATCACAATTGGGGGTTGCCCATATTGTTGATATTTATACAACAAAACTTACTCAATTAAGACTATGATATGTCGTTATTCTCATATACAACACGCTGAAGTAGACACAATGTGGGCTCATACATGGACAAAAGAGGTGTGACTCAGTTCTAGGTCAACATAAGATCAATAGTTCCTAAATTCAAACAAAGGTATATAAAACGATTTAATATTTACAAATCTTCTCATATATTAATTGCAAATGGTTTACGTTAAGCCTGTTTGATGGTTTGCAAATATTGCAAAAGAACTTGGTTTAAACTACTATAATATATATCATTTGTGTTGTGTTTCTCAGGGCCAACCTATACATCTGCTTAGTGAGTTTTGAGTCGCATATCTATATGACGTTGCTCCATTTCTCAGTAACCTTTTGTCTGCATTGTTTTTAGAGGGCCTTTATTGACTCAATAAAAACATCAGAGCTCGTACCAATTAATTATAGTGTTAACCTCTTCGATTACATTTTTATGGTCCTTTAAGTTATAATATATTGGTATTGGCTTTATGAATCAAGATGCCTATATATTGGCCTTCTAAAGAGATGTAACACTTGAACAAGAGATGATGGTGAGTTTGACTTCTACTGAGGAATCGGTGTTTGATATTATTGGCATTTAAGGTTTAATTGGCAATAATTGAAAAATGTGTAGGGGTCTGGAAGTAAGCAGATAAGTAAACAGGAAAAATTATGTTTTCTCACGATGTCGCGAGTAGTCTGTCAAGTTGAAGGAGTAAACGAACACATATCGAGGGCCTTAATTTGAAGAAACTTAAACGCAATGGCAAGTTTGACGGGTACTTTGCTTACATATAATTAAAGTAATGCAAGAATAGTCAAGGAAAGCAGCAGTAATAGTGTAATTATCCTATTGTCAACATATTTGCCATGTGAGAGCAGTTTCATATGCATTTTTAAAAGTAATGACCCCTTTAATAGCTTCAAAAAATGTGGTATTTTCCGTTTAAAAAGTGCAACCAATTATCTTTTGTAAAAAATATACTCAAATCATCTTTGTAGGATAATATAAATATGTGCTCAACAACATTGCAAATATGGGTTGGTTATATCGAGTAACTGATATATAATTATCAATAGAGTATAGTACTACGAGCAATCTATTTCTGTACATAACATTAAACATTTCGTTCAGCAAGCTAACTATATATAAAAAAAAAATAAGCAGTGCAAGCTTTTTCTGTGTATAAGTGTCCCAAATGTGTGTAACCCAATGTTGAGATACGAATCTTATAAGAGAAAGAATTGTTACCTTCCGAAACTAAATATACTCAAAGTAATGGTGTCTTAGCAATGTAGACCAAAATAGAGTAGAGTAGAAGTCAATTTTTAGTATGTTTGAGCTACAAGAAAAATTAAGATTTCTACCTCCTCTT
>NW_023591416.1:5235743-5257703 GCF_014843425.1 Jatropha curcas | reverse complement strand
AGAGACGAAGATTTCTTTTTATAAGTCCTCAAAAGGGGCAAAAAACATCTCTTAAATCGTGCAAACATAAAATCCAATGCAATTTGATCATTATTCCATTATTTTTGAGACGACAAGTATCCTTCTCTGCCCATCCTCAAAATTTGCTCCATCAGACAACTCACTGGCTTCTCATAAATCATTTATTTTATGATAGCCAGTGGGGGGCAACTGTGAATACGTCAATTTTGAGGCTTCTATGTAGTGTGGTGGCATGTGAAAACTCCTTTAAAATGGAGGAAAAACGCTGCTACACATCATGTGCACATGCCAATAATTTGACTTTGGCTGCGCATACTTGTGCAACAGTCCGGCGAGACCGGAGGCCATATCTTGGACACATTCTACTGGGAAATAATACTAATATGGTACTTAGAAACGTAATAATCACGAACGATCGCAGAACCGGTCCCTGGATGATTTTTGGAGGTCGGAAACTCCCACAAGCTCCCGGGAGCGGAGACATGGTGGCATTACCAGCTACGCGGCTGCTCGGACGCCGGAACACAGGCGGCAGCAGCCGCCCAGCATGGGCGGCACCTGCCGCACTCCAAAAGGCCCGACTGGGCAGCACCTGCCGCCCTCCCCAGGCGGCAACTGCCCCAGCCTCTTGGGCGAACACCTGCACACCAGTCCCGAAAATGGCCTTACTAAATATATCCATTTTCCAGGCCTATTTTGGGCACGCCGGTCTGTGTTGACGGAACGAATCCTTCTCCCTCTCGCACGCTCCTTGCGTTTTCTGGCTTAAGCTTAATTTTTTGCATTTTAAATTTAATTTTATAGCATTTTTCATTGTGATAAATTTGGGACATTAAAATTAAACAAATAAAACTTAATTTTAACTATTTTTCTAAGCGAGGAGCTTAATCGGAGAGTTAAGAAGGCGGGAGAGGGCGTGGTGAGTATTGTTGCGATAATCAGGTATGTAAACAAAACTCTGGCCTATTTAAATTTTTAGCAAACTTCATGCAATTATTTCTCTTCTATCTCTTAATAAATTCCTACATATTGCATAAATGCAATCCACGTCAGTATTTTGGTAATAAACTGCCTTAATTAATTTGATTAAGCTTAAAATGGCCCGATTAATTAATAACCGTGGTAGTTAAGCTTTAAAACGACAATAGTTGGTTAAGAGCTTAATTAATAACGAATGGTTCGAAATATTTCGAACAATCTCGCCTAAAAGTCCAATTATCAATAAAATTGGTTGGCTAACGGGCCTTCAATTTAATTCACGTTTTCTTGGCTAACAAATTGCCTACATTTAATCATAATTCAATTTTGGCAAACTAATTGGCCTACGGTCTATCGATTTTTAGCAAACAAATTGCTTATAAATGAGATTAAACGCATTTTTTTAAGCGACAAATACGCTTGAAGAATCAATGTTTTGGCAAAAATGCCTTAAAAATCAACCATTTTCAGCTCAAAGCCCATAATAATCAGACTTCTTTGGGCAAAATGCCATTAAAAATGAAACCCAATTTTTCGGCCAAAGGCCCCTAAAATCAAACATATTTAGCGACAAATCGCGTAAACACTCAGACATTTTTTGGGAAGAGAGCCTTTATACACATTTTTCGGCTCAAAGCCGTAAAAAATCGACATTTTTGGCAGAAAAAATAGCCTTAAAATGAACCAATTCGGCCAAGGCCTAAAATCAACCATTTTAAGCGACAAATCGCTTAAATGAACATTTTTGGTAATTAATTGCCCTAAATCAACTCATTTCGGCCAAAGGCCCTAAATCAACGCATTTTTTGGCGACAATCGCCTAAAATTAACACATTTTAGCAAACGGAATTGCTTAAATTCAAACAACTTTTTGGCCAAAGGCCCTTAAAATCAACTCATTTTGGCGACAAATCGCCCAATCACATCAATTTTGGCAAACAGATTGCCTAAATCAACCATTTGGCTAGAGAGCCTTAAAAATCAACGACTTTGGCGACAAAGTCGCTCGACACTGCGTTTTTGGCAGCATAATGCCTTAAAACCAAACTTTTTTGGCGACGAACGCCTAATCGAATCAATCGATCTTTTTGGGCAAAATGCCTAAAACAAAATGCACGTAAGCCATAACCAGCACTCGTGCACAAAGCAAACACTCATGCACACATAGCTATACACAATCATGGCACAAAGAAATACATCACTCATGCATTAAGCATACCCATTCAAAGCCCTTCAAAGAAGGCTAGTTCGAACTACGTTGACTTTGATCTTACCATCTCAAACGGAAGTACGTAGGCAACGTTCGCGATTTAAACCCCCGAAGCGGAACAAGTCAAAAATCACATAAACATTTCATTTGGTCCAATTACATCAAAAATTCATCGGCTTGGAAAGAATCATTCCATCGTTAGGTTTCGTCAGCATGACATAGTCTCGGGATCCGCATCTCGGGTTCGTAGATTGTGCCTTTAATCATCTGGGGATATATTAATCTAGTTAACTAGGTTAATTAAAAATGAGAGTACTTAGGGTTTTTTTTTCCTAAGTTTACCTCAAATAATTAAACAAGGTGGCGACTCACAAATTAAACAAGGTGGCGACTCACACACATCACGTGTATTTCTTCTCATTCATCATATGCATCACATGCCTATGACATTTGGGGAAGGGGTTCACAAGAACAAATGCGCCACGCACCTCCACAGCTGCGCCACGCATCTCCACAGTTGCGTCACGCAACTGCTCAAGGCTTTGCCTCCACGACTAACAGCCGCGTCACGGAACTGTTCTTCATAGAATAGCTGAAGGTACGCAGTGTTTCAAATTACGTCTAATCTCGTTATTTTGTGTTATTTTCATGCAATTTCCAGGACAAAATCAAGTCGCCTAAAGGTACCAGCAAGCAAGCATCAGTAAATCAAGTTTCTAATGCAATGAAAGGGACAAATCCTAAAGTTCAAGGCAAGCTAGGGTTTTCTGGCGTCTCGAACGGTTGCGTCACGCAATTATTCACACAGGAACAGTTGCGCCACGCAACTCCTTCCTGCGTGACGCAACTATTGACACATGCACAAACTACACATTCGACCACATTCGACTATATCACTAAAATTATAGATCAAAGCAAGTAAAATTGAAGAAAATTTTTACTTACCTCAGCCTGAAAGCCACGCATCCGGCTCGTCTCGTATCTCACCAGGAACTCAGTACCCGGCAACGGGAGAAGCTGCAGCGGTCGTATCCCTGAGGTCAGTGGGTTCCGGCTCACCGGCACCGGCTCGCCGTCATATGTCGGGATATCTGGTAGCGCCCCGAGAGTCTCCATCTCCCCCGAGAGTCTCCATCTCCTGAGTGTAGGCAGAAGCAGGGATTTCAGAGGTTTGAGACATCGTTTTCAGTTGAAAGTTCAGAGAATTCTCAATTGCTTACGGTTTGTGATAAGTGAAAACGAATTGGTTAAGAAGAAAGTTACTTATAGTAAGTAATTAGGCCCAAGTCCACTTCTCCAAGCCCAAAGCAACGGGCCCATTATCTTCTTTCGAGCCCAACAGGCCTGTACGGCCCATCTAAAAGCCCATATTGGCCCACTTCAGCAATTTGATGTCTGTATGCGGCTCGCACACTTCATCAATTTTGTCTACTCACCGCACAGGGGGCAGGAGCATCAAATTGCCTAGATTACCCTCAGGTAAGTTTTCTTTTAACCACTGTATCATAAAGGGTATACGTGAAAATGCAGACAATAAATTTTTGTTAAATTTGTTACGCTAGAATTTTTGCTAAAATTTTTGCAAAATGATTGAACCAATCTTTGACAATAAAATAGTAAAAGAATATGCTTACAAAAGTGAATATTTTTGGTCTTAGGCCGGAATTCGGAATTCCGAACTGGGGGCAAAAGTATAATCTTTTGCCTTAATGTGAATCTTTTTCATAATTAACGCATGGAAACATGTGATGTTCCAATATTTTTCATAATTAACGCATGGAAACATGGTGATGTTCGAATAACTCTTCTTTCTAACAAAAGGCAAGGTCCTGTTTGTACCAGATATTAGTTGACTATCAGTGGACTAGAGGGTCGCAGTTATACTGCGGGCGGATATAGGTTGCGCGATGATAGCGTGCTCGCGTTCTTGTGAATAATTTTTCAGGCCAACCGGTGATGGTTTTTCGAAGCCGATAGGTCTTACTGATTAGTGATGGTGCATTACGAAGCTAGTCAGAATAATTTCAAAACAGTGATGATGTATTGCAAAGCTGTTTGAACTTTCTTTCCCAGTCAATGATGTTGAATTATGAAGTTGACCAGGGCAAAATCGACATCTTTCGGGCCGATCAAACCGAGCCTCGAGGATGCCTCTTCTGATCCTACTGGAACCGACAAAGCCGATCAAACCGAGCTGAGTGGGTGGCCAGATGATCAAGATCAAAACCCTTCAAGCCGATCAAACCGAGCTTCGAAGACTTTTTCATCAAACCAACGTCTTTCGGGCCGATCAAACCGAGCCTCTCAAACCGAGCCTCGAGGATGTCTCTACCGATCCGACTGGAGCGAACAAAGCCGATCAAACCGAGCTGAGTGGGTGGCCAAATGATCAAATCAAAACCCTTTAAGCCGATCAAACCGAGCTTCGAAGGTATTTGCACCAAATCAATATTGTTACTAATCCAACTCGAGCCGACAAAGCCGATTAAACCGAGCTGAGAAGGTGGCCAGATGATTAAGCCAACATCTTTCCAAGCCGATCAAACTGAGCTTCGAGGATGATTGCCTGATAGAAGGCACGTCAATGGACCACTTTAACATTAATTGTTTATACAATTAATGATAAAGTGGGGGGGCAAACTGTTTATAAATTAATGATAAAGTGGGGGGGGCAAAACTGTTGACGCATATTTTATGCCCGCCCAACCTACCTAGTGATGATATGAGGATAGGATAAGGTAATCCGGTTCACCAGAAGTGGTTTAAACCAAAATTTTTGAAATCAAATCGGCGCCCAAAGGAGTCTGACGCCGCGTTAGGGTTGCATCACGCAGCTATGCTATCACCTGCGTGACGGCACTCTTAGTTGTGTCACGCAACTCTAAACAGGCTGATACCTCTAGCGCGCGCTCGTGCAACGGCCTGCACTGTTTGTATGGATACGCGGCAATTTTACGAAAAGTAAGCTGTTTCACGCAGCTTACGGCTGCGTCACGCAGCTACTACCTGCGTGACGCAACTTTGTTCTGTTGCCCTACTCATATAAATACAACATTTTGTGCTAAAAAGAGGACTTTTGCTCTCATTTTCTCTAGACCTCAACGTTTTAAGCTAAGTTTTATTTGGTTTACGGCTAGGGTTTCTTCCCCAAGAACTCAAGTGAGTGATCTTGAAGAAGATCAGGCCATTAGACATATAGGTTTAAAATCAAAAAAACACAAAAAAAAAATATAAGGAAGAGAAAAAGAGAAGAAAGGAAAAAGAACGTTTGTTCTGGTGAAAAACTTGATAACAATACTTCCTGGGATTCGTGAAGTAGTGGTCCAAAACCAATCTAAGTGCATGCAATCCTCAAACCTGAGGGTTAGGTAATCACTTTAACTTTCGTCTTTTCATTTTTTAGTGCTTTTTACTTCTTAAAAAATCTCATCTGTTCAATAGCAATATAGTTGGGTTTGGCTTATTGGTTGTGTATAATAGCTAGCGGCGATCACGCAGCTACTCGGGCTGGAGTAGGCGCGCTCCGGTATATGTTTTTTGATTATCGCATATCCGGCTGGATGTGCGATTTGTCGAATTGTTTGTTGTTGAGTGAGTATATCGTACGTAGCAGTATGAGTAGTGAGACCATACGATGAGGGGCCGGATACCTAGAATGAAGAGTCAGTTTTGAATGGTAGTTACAGCTTGATATTATGTAGTTGCTCTGGACCAGAGCAGCTGCGTCACGCAGCTACTACCTGCGTGACGCAACTGTTCATGTCCAAAAGACCTTAACCTGGACTAGGACCACCCGCGTGATGCGACTGTTCGTGTACTCAGTCTTTATTTTGTTTCTACATTTTTATTTAATATTACACTTTGAATAAATAATCAATACATCTGAGGATTTCAATAAAGTCACGAATAGTTCCGTCGCGTAACTAAGAGTTCGTCACACGACTGTTCTTCATAGAACAGCTGCGTGACGCAACTGTCCAAAATTCCAGGATAATAACTAAGAGTTCCGTGACGCGACTGTTCTTCATAGAACAGTGCGTGACGCAACTGTCCAAAATGCCAGGATAATAACTAAGAGTTCCGTCACGCGACTGTTCTTCATAGAACAGCTGCGTGACGCAACTGTCTCAAAGTTCCAGAACACTTTTCTTACCTTATTTTAATTTCATTTCATTAAGTTAATATTCAATGTTAACTCGGAAAATGATCAATAATGGGCAAATTGTGCTTTAATCATACCAAATCAATTAATTTATTATGATTATGGGATTTTAGGATTTATTATTTATTGTTCATTATTGATTACATTTTTAAATCTGGTTTGTGGCCCGCCTTTAACCATAAGGCAAGAGCAGGTCTTTTAATTATTTTTGCTATATTGTGGATGAATGGTGAAATTTTTTGCTATATTGTGGATGAATGGTGAATGTTGAATGATTGATTTATTATGACGTGATGCAATGAATGAATCCTAATTGGGACGATTTAATCAATTTTCTTCATATAGGAGCTCGGTTCGATTTATTCGGGTTGGGTTTAATTAAACAAAATTGGGCATTTTCCAAAAATAAAATTAATTAGAAATTGTAGGGTTAAAGAGGTCGGTTTTTCCGGCGTACGGCTTCCAACGGGCCGACGTACCCAAATTCCCTTACCCTAAGAATCGTAACATGTACGCCTGACCCAGTTTTCAAATAATGGCCTTAATAAAAGTTGGGTTTAAATGGAGTCAAATGGAGTCATTTTTATAAAATAAAATTGGAAACGGTCCCATTGCCGAAATAATGGGTGGCGACTCAAAATAATTTATAAGACCGATTCATCAGCACCGCGATCCCAAAAGGTTTTAACACCGCTTTCAATAACAACAAATAAAAATAGTTTTCCGAGATCCTTTTCCGGGGTTTTAAGGGATCTCAACTCTCTCAAACAAAACCAATAAATATGAGGAGGAGAGGGGTGAAAACACATATAAGAACTCGGTTCTATTCATTCAGGTTGGGTTTAAATAAATAAATAATTTGGCTTTTCTAACTAAAATAAATTAGAAATCGTAGGTTAAAAGAGGCCGGATTTTCCCGGCATAATTAGAAATCGTAAGGTTAAAAGAGGCCGGATTTTCCCCGGCGTCGGCTTCCAACGGGCCGGCGTACGCCAATTCCCTTACCCCAGAATCGCATGTTTCGCCTGACCAGTTTTTCAAATAATTGACCTTAAATAAAAATTGGGTTAAATGGAGTCATTTTTGTAAATTAAAATCGGAAACGGTCCCATTGCCGAAGTAATGAGTGGCGACTCAAATATTTTTATAAGACCGATTTATCGGCACCGCATTTCCCAAAAGGTTTTTAACACCATTTTCCAATAATAATTCTAAACAAATAACAACAAGTTTTTCGAGGTCCTTTTTTGGGGTTTTAAGGGATCTCAACTCTCCATCATAAACTCAATTATAAAATGGGAAGGAGGGGCGAAAACAGATTGGCGACTCCGCTGGGGATATTTTTGTACCCACTAATCCCCGGTTATTTTTAATAATTAAGTGGTTGCAATTAGGAATTGACTCTAAAAAAAGAAAAAAAAACCTACTTTTTCTAAATAAAATTGATTAGAAAAGTCAATGCAAAATTGTTAATCGTCCGTATGTGCTTAATTGCTTTATTTTCTTTCTTAGGATTTTTTGCATTCATACCGCATTTCTCTCTTCTCACCACATTCTACCTGGATCCAGCCTAAACCTCGTGTTTTAGGTACATCCACCCGAGAATTAACAAATGTACCAACCGCAAGCCTAGTACCTTTAAAGGTGCGTCAATAGGAGTAGGCCCATAAAAAAGCCCGAATCCTGTTTGCGGAACCCGGACCTTGTAAGCCTAATCGACTAAAGCCCATGCATGTAGTCAAAAACCCTTCGATATTTCTGTTTGCTGTTATTTTGCCGCATTCATTTCCGAGAGTTTGTTTCGTCAATCTCAAAACCCCCTGTTGGTTGTCGAGATTAGACCAAATCCTAGGAATATCGTCAATCTCAAAACCCCCTGCTGGTTGTCGAGATTAGACCAAATCCTAGGAAACAGATGTCAGAATTTTTTACCAACGGAACTCGTGTGTGGGAGAGATAAGGTTGGAAGGCATGCATTTCCCAACTCCCGTTTCCCTGTATGTTATAAACTATTCATATGCTGTAACATTCATTCATCATGTAACGTTTTCGTTTCAGCTATGCATTAATAAGAGCTAATTTTTGGTATGGACGTTTGACCCTGATTTTGAGACTGGACCTCAAATTCTTGAATAACATAATGCAATCATTTATAGTGAATTAATACCCAAAAGAAAACGGAGCTATAAGGGATTGCGATTCCTTTGTATTTTCACATTTCTCGCATTATCTGAAATTGAGCGTGAGATTACAAAATTCGTAACTAATCAAAATAAGATCCTGCTTGGGACCATCTGTTCCAAGGAAAAAAGTAAGGAAAAAAAAGATAACAAAAAGTATCCCGCTTGGAAATTCTTTCATTCCAAGGCAAAAGTAGGCATTTGAGAGAAAATAGCCGACTGTAAAATCCAAAAGGGACGGTCGACGACAGGTAAAATCCAAAAGGGACGGTCGACGACAGATAATGCCAGAAATGTTTGAGTATGAAATAAATTATTGCCACGTTATTCGTACCGAATTTTGGGTCCAGTTGTCGAAACCGAGATCTTATTTGCATACCAGTCATTAGCACATTAAAACTGCATTCCTCATCCTATGTGCTGCTATTCTTTATACATACATGCCGAACCTACTTTAACTCAGGTACTTTTATCTATCAGTCAGAATTGATCCATCTTGGGAAATCACTTCGAGACCTTGGCACCGACGCCCTAGTCAACGTTTGGTCAGAGTGTCCCCAATCCCCGAGCCTGCTCTGGTTAGTCCTGTGGTTCAGTTCAAGTTCATCTGATTCAGTTCTTGATTTAGATCCGGTTTGGTTCAGTTCAAGTTCATCTGATTCAGTTCTTGATTTAGATCCGGTTATAGTTGAGATAGCTGACAACACTATGAATGAGACTGGTTTTTCCTCGGCCCAGCTAAGGGCTATTACTTAGATAATAGCCGCTACTTTTGCCCAAGAGAGGGCACAAAATCAGGTTCCTCCTGCTTCAAGTAATCAGCCTATAGTTGAGCAAAGGGAGATTCCAGAACCCACCTTGGGTAACCAAGCCTCTACTGGTAATGCTACCCCAGTTGAGAATGATCTAATCAAGCAGTCAGCGAAACTGAAAGATAAGGTAGAGAAAATGTTTGTTGCAAAAGAGAAGGACCCAGTCACCAATTTCCACGTGGCTGAATATGTCCTGAAGCCTACGAACTCTACTTCATTGAATATGTCCTGAAGCCTACGAACTCTACTTCATCCAAGACCTTGCAAACACACCTTATTTTGAAGGAAAGACAATGACCCGCGATCCCGCCATTGTTGTCCCTGAGTTCATCCGGGTTGCCCAAATGAACCGGTATGACGAGGAGGATGTGTTACAAGGCATGTCCTCAAACACATGCACAAGAGCTAACCGAAGATGGGTATGATTGTTGGGAGAAGGAAGTACACAAGCAGAATTGGGTCGAAGTTACAGACTGCATTTTTTTCTCAAGCACTTCAAGACAGATGAAAGCGATGAGCTCAGTCTTCGTGATTTGGAAAGCTTAAGGCAAGGGAAGGATGAGAGCTTCTCTGATTACTACAGAAGATGGAGGACAAAGCTATTCATGGTCTAGACTAGGCCAAAGGATCAAGAGCTGATTAGGATTTTCAGCCGAAGCTTGTTACCTTACTTCAAGAAGAGGATGTTGGCTCAGCCTCTCACTAAATTTTCTCTGGTACAAAGGGTTGGACTGAATATTAAAGAGCTGTACAAGGAAGAGGAAAAGAAAAACCGGGGGTTTGGTAATTACCGATCTTCCCATAATGGTCAGAATAAAAATGCTGGTAATGCTGCTATGAACCAGTCGGGGAGTAGCAATAGAGTTGGAGCTATTAGTGAGAAAGTGCGAAGGGAATTCACTGATCTAGGAAGACCTTTAAGCACGGTTATGAGGTCCTGCATCAAGAATGGTGTACTGTCAAAGTTACCCATTAATCCATCTAGGCCTATTCAGGGCAAAGAAAGGGTGTCGCTGTCAAAGTTACCCCATTAATCCATTCTAGGCCTTATTCTGGGCAAGTTTGTTGATTCAAGACTTGTGAATACCATTCAGATGCAAAGTCATTTCTACTGATCAACTTGCCTTCAGACTCCAAACATTGATATAACAAAGATTTGATAAGATGATGGGCAAGATCACCAACGGCCTCCTGAGCCATTAGTTAAGCCAGGTGCCCAAAAAACTATTAACAAGTTTAGCCTGGATGAGTGAAATTGAACAATTCTTAATTCTATTTTTTGGTTTTCTGAATCGATTACTTTTAGAGACAATCATCGGCACTGGATTTCCCTTTCTACTATTCTCAATCAATGGGGAATGAATTTTTGCATTACTTATCTTCTCTTTCACTTCTCTTGATATGTTTATGTTTCACTGGCATTTGATCTATTACCACACGGCATATTTGGCATAAATGCCATCTGCCATCCATTTATGCCATTTTAAACCTAAGCACTCGTCAAAGATCCTCAAAAATTAATCGAAATCGGATCAGGACCTTCTCAAGCTTGTTGAGCTCAGAAATGATCTCCAACGACATGTCTCAAGCAGGACTTCACGATTTTTCAACCTAGAAGTCTATGCAGATATACGGGGGTCAATAAGCCACATTACAGACCATGTCCATCCCATACCCGATCCCGAATATTCAAGCCAATGAGACACGACAAAAAGAAGAATGGCAGTCAGGCGACCAGTGAAAGTGGCGAGATAAGATCAAGGCTAAAAGCTTCAAAAGCAGCTAGATGCAGATTTCCTTGGAGGTGGTGCATACCCTGAGTGGTTCAGCAAACATAGTTCCCGTGTGCTCAAGAAGGATGGGAGACTAAGAGTTTCTGTCGTCAAACTACAGCTCGCCCAAAGATTGGGCTGTCCCTCTTCCACCTATAGATCTGTTCTGCATTCGACAGACTGGCAAAGCAATGGATATATTCCATTACGGGACAAAAAAAGAAAAGAAAAAAGAAAAAAAGAGAAAAAAGATGATGGAAATTAAAAAAATGAAATGAATACAACAAGATATGATAGTTTGAAAAAAAAGCAAAGAAAAATAATTTAAAGAGAAAAAGCCCAAAAGTGAGTTTCCCAAGCGAAAGTCCGTTCTTTACCGGCTAACTGCCCAAACAGGTGACCTAGATTTATCGAACAGAACATTTTCTGTCTCTCTATTGGTGCTCCTCATCACATTAGTTACAGACAATTGGTCTTCACTCCAGCAGACGTCATCTCCTGGGAGGGCAAATTCCAGACCCAACTGGCATGGACCATTCAGAATTTAGAAACCTTCATTTGGACAAGGGTGCCGCCTGCTGGAATTGGCCCCACTTCGGAAGAAACGCCTTCTAATCCCATTCGTTAATCAATGGACCAGGATTGAAAAAAAGTTTCTATATCTCTGAGATGATTCGATTTCGATTTATAAAAAAGACAAAAAAAAAAAAGAAAAAAAGGCGCTAGATTGACAAACTCGACAGGAGCGACCTAGCGCCAAAAAATGAACGCTCGCTAGGTTGAAAAACCCGTAAAGGAGCGGGCCTACGGCCAAAAGTTAGAGTTTAAAAAAAAAATAGTAATTAACAAATTTTGAGCATTACACGCATTGTGCTTCAGTTTCAAATGCAAAAAAATCTATGCCATGCATTCCGTGACATACTGCCGACTAATGTTGCTAACTGCCATCAACCTGCACTCAGAAAGGCAGAACTCAGGCAAATGAGTATTTAGAATGAACGACCATTGTTTATCAAAGTAGCTTTCTCTTCTACTTCTGCTATGATGTTGAAACGAAGCCTAAGCAGCAATAAAAGAGCTTGATTTCTCAAATTTTCTTCCCTTTTGTTTCTAGGGCATGATCGTTGATTACCAAGACCCTTTCTCTCTGCCTATCCATTGGTTAGCAATTTGCTCATTCTGTCTTTGAAGATTTCTGCACTATTGTCCTGCCCTGGGTATTGGATCCTCTTACCGACAAAGCAATCAGAGGTTCAAATGCTTATTTTCCCCGTGGTTTCCTTGGAGCACGAATCAATAAGAGAAAGCCATTGCCTTACAAAAAATCCCCTTACGCGCTTAATAGGCTCATTTGCATACATGAAACGAAGCAAGTTCATACTTTTCTATCTCTTCTGAATGTTGTTGCAGGAGATCAAAAATGGTCGCCTCATCTTTTTCATATATATCATATTAATAAAATGGAAAATTCCTTTTTGTCTTTATTGGTTTGGTTGGCTTTCATTTTTATGTATTGTCTTCGTCCATTTTGGAATAAAGTTGACTGGGCCATTTATTGGCCCATGCTTTAACAAGGCTGGACCCAACTCTTGCAAGTGGTGGGGATGCCTCCAATTTTGTTTTTTGTGGCTTTGTTTCTTTTGTCAAGAATAAAGCCAAAGTCTAAAAAAAAAAACAATCCAAATTTCGAGGAGTCGGTGTGTGGCCTCGTACAACTTCAACAATTTTCATCTACTCGCCACACAGGCGGGCAAAATCATCAGATACCCTCAGGTAAAGTCTTCTTTCAACAACCGCATCAGGAAAAGTCTACCTGGAAAACTTTGCAGGACTAGAAAAAATTTAGCAACTTTCTTCTGCCTTAAAATTTTAAAAATTTTTTGCAATGGTAAAAACATAATAAATTTTCACAGCGTTTGGCTTACAAAAGATAATATTTTGGCTCTGGCATGGGATTCCGGACTGGGGCCAAAAATAAAATCTTTCGCCCTTGCATGCACAAAATTTTCTATTCAAAGTTCCCGATTATTTAATGCATGGGGCATGTGATGCTCCAACAATCTAATAAAGGCAATATTCTGTTCTATACCACCAGAATTGCTCCTTTCTTTTTTCTCTTGAAAAATATTTCCAGGCCAACCGGGATGGTTTCTTGAAGCCGTTTGGTCCACCAACGCAGTGATAGTGCTATTACGAAGCTGTCTTGGATCACTTTTCTCGATTAGTTGATGCGCTGGCTATTGCGAAAGGCTGATCGGAGTCAATCCTCTTTCCTGATTAAGTTCTGAGGTGTATTCACGAAGTTAGATCAGGACACATCTCAAATATTCCAAAAGCCCGATTAGACTGAGCTTTGGACACAACCAAACACCTCAAGCCGATTACACCGAGCTTGAGGGAGGACTGACAAAGCCGATTTATACCATGCTTTTGGATTCTTTCAAATCCCCTGAAGCCGGATTGACCGAGCTGAGGAGGGTGAGGCAACAAAGTCGATTATACCGTGCTTCTCGGACTCTTTTCAAATTCCCTAAAGCCGATTACACCGAGCTGAGGAGACGAACAACCAAAGCCGATTAAACCGAGCTTTGGACAAAGCAAAATCTTCTATTTGCTATTACAAGACAAATCTGCCATCAAGCCGAGATCTGTTTGTATACAAAGAATCGCCTTCTTTGACCCCATAAAAGCGAAATCTGTTTGTACACAGAAATTGCTATTTGGCCCATCAGTTTGTATACACAGAAATTACAGCCAAAATCTGCTTTGTACTACAGAAATTGCACCAAGCAAATATGTTTGTTACTATAGAAAATTGCCAACCAAGCAAAATCCTGTTTGTATTACGGAAATTGCTATTATGAAACCCACCACAGCTGAATCTGTTTGTATACATCGAAATCTGCTTATTTGCAACCTACACGGCGAGATCTCGTTTGTATTTACAGACAATTGCCATTTTCAAAACTCATTCTTGGAACGTGGCCAAGATGACTGCGAGCTTTAGAACGTTGATTATAGCTTCCGAACTGGGACGCCTTCAGGCGTAACATTCAACAATCCTTTCGAAGCCAACTCAAATTTCAAACAGTTTATCGGTTTATCTAATGTATGGGCGGGCATGCTGATGCTCCACACTTAACCAAAGGCCAAGATCTGTTGTACATTAGAAATTGCTCTTTTCTTTTTTTGAAAAATGGTTTTCAGGTCAAGCAAGTGATGATGAAATTCACGAAGCACGTTTGCGCATCCTTTTTCTCGATTCGTGATGACGCATTACGAAGCAGATCGCAGTCAATCCTTTCCTGATTAATGATGGTGGATTACGAAGCTGATCAGGGCAATCACACTTCCAAATTCCTTCGAGCCAATCAAACGCGAGCTTCGGAGGGTATCTTCAAAACCAATCAGGACCCGGAGTTTGCATTAATCTGTTACCGACCCGACTGCGAGCCAATAAAGCAGATCAGGACTTGATCTTCTGCGATGTGACCAGATCTCAAAGTCACAAATTGAAGGCGACCATCCGTCAGTAGTCCACTTAACATTAATCGTCTCTACACAATTAATTGATAAAGTGTTGGAGGCACAACTGTTGACGCGCTGTTTTTATGCCCCCACCTAATCCAATGATGATATGAGGATGTGGAATGAAAGGTTAATGCCTACCTAGAAGTCTTTTTACATCCAAGGATAAATAGAATCAACTTTTACAGTTGTTCTGACTGTCGTACGCTACGTCACGCAAGCCTATGTTAGACTAGCATGCCCGATTTTTGTATTTAAACGGATCATATAGCTCTGACTACAGCAAGTAAGCTGCCCTACCCGTCACGAGCTATGCTCGTGTGACTACTATTAAATAGCATTTCTTCTCACGTAAAAAGGCGGCGACTTTTCGACAACTTTGGCAGCATTTAAAAACCCCTAAACAAAAACCCTGCGGCCACATCTACCTCCAAAGCGCTCTTTCTTCGAGTTCGTTTCGAAAGGAGAATTGCCATTAGAGATCAATTTTAGGTGAATGTAAACTAAAAAGACGAGAAAACTTAAGAGGAAAAGAAGCAAATACTTTAAAGTCCCTGGTGGACGAACGCTTCTGGGATTCGCCGTAATCTTCATCCGTCAAACCGTTCTACAATCCTCAATCTGAGGATTCAGGTAATCTTCTTTACACATTTTGTTTTGTTTTCTATTTATCGATTACTTCATTTTATTGTCTGTTTTTAGACGTTTAGTCTCTAATTAGATTGCATTCTGTTCGTTTTGGTTCATTTCGAGGTTGTCCTATGAATTCATATTTAAATAAAAAAACGCTTCTAAACAAATAATTTAAAACAGCAATTCCAGGACCAGAGCAGTTGCCATCACGCATCCAGTAGATCCGTAACGAGCTGGCAGTTGCATTGACGGAACTGTTCATGTTCAAAATTTCATTTCTTTTACACAAAAATTTCATTTCTTGAAGAACAGCTACGCCAACTTGTTTCTTGATTCCAGAAGAAGAAACAATTTTTAGTTTCTTCGAAAAAAATAATAAATTTTGTACAAATAAAATTCAATTCTTTCCAAAGTAAATCCTAGAGCATGACCAATTATGAACAGATTGCCCTAATTTAGTTAAGTTTAACATGCAGATTACTGCATGCATCTTTTTTGGTTTTCGATTTGGGTTGAATTTAAATCGCGGTAGAATGTCATTCTTTAGGCTCGATTTGTGGCCTGCCATTAACCATACGGCTACAGAGCGGGTCTTCAATTATTTGATTTAATTACTTTCAGTTTGGATGATTGCGATGATTTTGGATGATTTATTGTGCCAATGACTTAATTGGCATATGCGGACGCATTAATTAATTTTCTATAAGAACTCGGCTTCGACTTCATGTCGGGTTGGGGCTTTAAATAAATAAATTTAATTTGGCTTTTCTAACTAATTTAAATTAGAAAATCGTAGGTTAAAGAGGCCGAATCTCCCGCATCGGCTTCCAACGGGCCGCGCGTACCCAATTTCCTTACCCAGAATCGCATTGTTCGCCGCCCCGACAGGTCTTTTAAATAATCTTGGCCTTCAAATAGAATTGGGGTTCTGAATGGCAGTCATTCTTTATAAATAAAAATTGGAAATTGGTTCCCATTGCCGAAAATAATGGGTGGCGCACTTCAAAAATTATCTTTATACAGGACCGATTTATCGGCATCGCATCCAATAAAATGTTTTGTTCACCCACCTATTCAACAATAAAGGTCATTTTTCCATCAAAACAAACAAAAAAGGGAACGTTTTTCGGGTCGCTCGCGGCAGCGGTGCGAAAACACATAGCCAAAGCTACTTTATACTAAATCTTAAGAAACCCTGATCCTTAAACGGATTTAGAATAAACTAATCCACAACAAATCTAAGGATTAAGGATAAGGATTAACTAAATCTAAACCAAACTAAGCGCATAAGAATAAACTAATTCTTAACAAATTAAGGATGAGGGAAAACTGAATTCCAAACCAACTAAAGGATAACTGGATAACTAATCAAACAACATCATTAAGGATAAAAGATTAACTCAAATCTAACAAAATTCAAGCGATTAAAAACCATAAGGGTGGCCGAATTATCTGGTGGCCCAACCCATTCAACATCTATTCACCAACTCAAACATTACACACAATGGACTAAACTAAATTTTCACTAGAGATAGCACTGTCCAGCAACAGCCTGGGTCCTGTCAACTAGCACGAGGCGTGCTTCTTGCTTGTTAGTTTTCTCTTCTTCAAGTCAGACCTTCTGGCACGCGCCAAGCGGCGTGCCTACCAGCACGGGGCGCTGCTTTATGTGTGTTTTTCCTCATTCTAAGTCCAGGCTCCTAGCACCGGCCTGGGCGTGCTATCTAGCACGTCGCGGCCTAATCTTAGCACGCCGTTCTTACGGCGTCCGCTATCTAGCACGGGGGCGTGCTAATCTCAGCACGCGTCTTAGGCGTGCCTCATCATGCTGCCAAGATCCAGTTTTGCACTGCTTCTTATTAATTGGCCGACTTATGAAGTATCAAAATGGGTTTCCCTTATTGTGCCTCCTTGCTCCCTTTTGAGCTCCATGGATGAGTGCATGCCTGATCATATCACCAGCCCTAAATAGTAGTCCAGCAACCCGTACCGGCACTTAGGCCATTCGATTACCCGGACAACCCTGGGTACCCAATTTCGCGAGCCCCCCCCCAGAACAAAGCCTATCAAAATTCAAGCAACTCTTCCCCTCATTCTTTCACACTAACTTTGTTACTTGATCGAGCGCTTGTCAATCTTCAACTACCTCAATCTACCCTTGTGCGAACGGTTTCTAAGGCTTTATAATCCGCATTTTGCCTTCTTCTTTCCTTAATTGAAGCCAAAATCCTAACTCGGTACTCAAGCTAATTCTTGCTTCTTCTTTCACATACACCTTATTGGTCCTCCTTGGTCAAAGCTAATTAATATATAAATTATCATAAATTAAAAATCGCGGTCCTCGTGCCCATCCTCTTACTATTTGGAAGAAAATACTCGGGTCTTTTTTACCCATAGCACCGTGGAGTTACACAACCGAACACTTTCACTACGCGCTTGCACCTTTCAACTTCTCGACCTAGGGTATTAAATTTTGAAACTCAAGGACTTTGTTAATCTTAAGCCGGAGCCATCCAGTACTTTAGAACACTGTTAAGGCTCGGTCCATTCGGCACCTTTCAAAATGACTTTACAGCCTTGGTCCGTTATCGGCCACACCCATTAAAAACTCAGGTTTTCAACCAAAGCCCGGTCGCTCTTGGCACCTGAACACTCGGTCTGTCCGACAACAACTCATTTAAGGCCATTCTAAGAGCTGACACCCCAAAATCCTACCATCCTTAATTCCATGGTAGAACCTTCGTTGTGCCCTTTCAATCCTACATCCAAACAAGGTACGAAGGCGATATATTCTAGGCATTCCAGCCTACGTGGGTAGCAGGCCTTCGGGGCAAAATTGACCGATCGTGATTCCAAGGAATGCGTTCGCACGACCTATAGCAATCTTCGCATAAATGGGGGCTAGAAATCGATCTCCCCTCTTGAATTACCACCTTTCTATTTTCATTTTATCTGCTTCTCAGTCTTATCCATATCACTATATTTGCCCTGCATTCTAGTATCGCTCATGCATCGATCAAAACTGACATTTTCATGCAAAAACTATATTTTGATTACACATTAATTCCAAACCATTAATTTATGCATAAAAGGCCAAAAAACCTAGTCCCCGCAATCCCAGTGTGATGCATTTCGAGGCTATCATTTTATCCTGTGTGTAAATTGAAACTGCGAGTCCAAATATGGGGTTTTTACCTAAATTTATACTGAAAACAAAAAACAAGTTTAAAATTGACGGACTGTAAATTGAAGCATGGGCCATCTCTTTGGGACTAGGAACATGCTTATATTTATTTTATTTACCAAAAAGTCAATTTTATTTAAAACCCGTTTACACATGGTTCAACGTAGACGTTCTTATTTTTGAAAATGAGTTTTTTTTTTTTTTTTTTTTGCGAAAATTGGCCCTCTATTGTTAAGACCTAATTTCTTGGATCTCGACATACCTTCCTTTACGCGAAAATTCACGAATTTGCATCATGAACAATTCACAATCCGTTTCAATCAGGAGTTAACGTAAGGAAGTAGGTAAGGTCATGGAAGGTTTGTAGCCTGTGAAATAACTCAAATCTTCTTGACTCAAAAAGCCAGTTTTCCTGGACTGCGAATAATAAAATTTGCCCTACAGTACAATTTGGACTATTTTACTACACAGTGCCTGCTTTTCCCGAACTGCAAACAGTCCCGGCCGGACCGAGGCCATCTTTGGAATCTCACCAAACGTTATCGCCAATATGGTACTTAAACGTCTGGAATAGTCCTGCGAGCGATCACGGAACAGTTCCCGGAATATCTTTTCGGAGGGTCCGGAAACTCCCTGGAAACCCCTTTGAAGCGGGAAGGCCCACAGGCTGGCCGCCGACCGAGCATGGCCGGCCTCCGAGCCGCCGGGACACCGGCGCGCCCTGCCGCCAGCCTCCGGCGGCACCTGCCGCCGGCAGGCCCAATTCTGGCCTATAAAAATGGCCTCCGCGCGTTCTTCATTTGGCCACTCCCTGTCTTGTCGTTGACGCGACGATCTTTCTTCCCTCACGCTGTCTTGCGTATTCTTTTAACCGCTTTTGCATTTTAATTCAGTCTTTTATTTTTTTTTTATGTGTTGTGATACTTCGGCCACTAAAAATCTAAAACAAATTCTAATTAAATTAATTAATTATTCCCCAAACGGCAGGAGCTTAATCTGGCAGCTAAGAAGCGGGTCGTCGGATCAAATCAGGTACATAAACGAAAACTTCGTCTATTTAATTTTTTAGCACTTCATGCACTGCTTCTCTGTCTACTCCTAATTAATTCTATAACTGCAAAATGCATCTACATATCATATTTAGACAAATAAACTGCCTCAATCAAATATTGATTAAGCTAAATACCCGGTGTTTAATTCAATAATCGTGTTATTAATGCTTAAACGACAATATTTGGCTTACAAAAGCCTTAGGTTACATCTAATAACTACGGTTTAATTGCCCTTTATTTCGAACAGTCCGGCTTTAAGTCCAATTAATTCAATAATTGTGGCTAAAAGCCTAATCAACTCACGTTTTGGCAACAAATGCCTACAATTAACAATCAATCACATCATTTTGGCCTAAAAAATTGCCTAAATCAACACATTTTGGCCAAAGGCCTTAACATCAATTCATTCTTGGCGACCATACATCGCCCTAACTCAATACTTTGGCAAACAAGATCTGCCTAACAATCCAACACATCTTTGGATAGAGGCCTTAAATCAATCATTTTGGGCCACAATCGCCTAATCAACACTTTTGGCAAACAGATCTGCCTAAATCAAACACATTTTTGGCCAAAGGCCTCTAATCAATCATTTTGGCGGCGACATCAATCGCCTAGATCAAACAACATCTTTGTTGGCCAAAGGCCTTAAAGTCAATCAATTTTCGGCGGACAATCGGTCCTAAATCAACACTTTTGGCAAATATGAATTGGGCCTAATCACACTCATTTTGGACTAAAGGCCTTTAAATACAATTCAATCTTCGCCGACAATCGCCCAAATACTCAACACTTCTGGCAAACAAGCTTCGCCTTAAAATTTTTCACTCATTTGGGCCAAAGGCCTTCAAAATCTCAATAATTTCGGCGACAATTCGCTCTAACATCAACCACCTTTTGCGCAAAACAAGTTGGCCTAAATTCCAACTCATTTTGGCCAAAGGCCTTAAATCAATCAATTGGCGCGACAACTTTCGCCCAGATCAAAAACACTTTTTGGTCCAAACCAATACTTATGCCCTAAAACCAACTTCATTTGGCTAACAAGCCTTAATATAATTCGATCAAAACTTTACACGGCAAAAAATGCCTTAGAAAATTACAAACCATTCTTCAGAGCTCCAAAGCCTTAAAATCGACCATATTTATGGCAAAAAATAGGCCTTAAAAATGAACACATCTGTGTGGCCTACAAAAACCCTAAAATCCAATCATCATTTATGGCGGACAAATCGCCCGACAAAAAAATCAATTTCAAACAAAAAAAAGGGCCAAAATAATTAAGCCCTGAAACATCAATTTTAGCAAAATAATAAGCACCAAATATCCAACTTTGGCCGACAATCCTTCACCAGACACACCAATTTTTTAGGACCACAAATGCACTTAAAAACCAACATTTTTGGCGACGAACGCCTAAAATCGAATCAATCGCATTTCCTTTGGCAAAAATGCCTAAAACAACACATCGCACAAAGGCATACACACACTCCTGCATTAAGCATACCACCTTCAAAGCCCTTCAAAGAAGCCTATCGAAACTAACGTTGACGCTTTGATTCCTCATCAAACGGAAGTTACATAGGCACGTTAGCGGATTAACCTCGCGAGCTGGCAAGTCGGAAATATTCAAATAAAAACATTATTGCGTCCAATTATCTCATTTTTACCCTGGCAGCATTCATCCATAGGTTAGTTAATCAGCATGACATCAGTCTCGGATCCACCCTCGGCGTTCGTTAAGACCATCGCTTTAAACATTTCGGTTTAATTAATCTTAGTAATAGTACGTTCAACTTAAAACTGGAGATCCACTTAGGTTTCCTAGTACCCTAAAATAATTAAACAACCTCCTCAATTATTTGGGTGGCGACTCAGTACACATTCACAGGTGCCATTTCTGCCTTTAGTCACATGCATTCATATGCCAGAATGAGGGATTTTTAGGGTTTCAACAGCTTTGGCGAACTCACTGGGGACTTATTAAAGTTACCATGGCATAAAGTTATGTAACTTCACCAATTGCTGGGATCTAGTGCTACTTTCGTCACAACTCCCATGCCACTTCTTTAGGTTTGGTATTACTACTATTGTGCCTTGTTTTGCCAGCGGTATCATCAGCACGTGAAATCGAGTGTTCTTTCCGTGTGAGCATTCGACTTGCATCAGGACAACTTTGGGCACTGCGAAATCGTCAAAAATCGTTGATTTAAAAACATTAAAACTTTGTTGATTTTCATTGATAGTACACGGATTTTTGAGAAATTCCTCCTTTCTCTCTCCTCCATTGAATTAATAAAAAGATTTTGAATATTTGTTCCCCCCCAAATGGAATTGTATCTTTTTTTTTTTATCCCCTTTCTGGTTCTCCATATAAAAAAACAACTACCCAATCACTAAACTCTTTCTGAGGGTCTGATCTCTCCTT
>NW_023591416.1:5221255-5235243 GCF_014843425.1 Jatropha curcas | reverse complement strand
TCGTCAGAACCCATATCAAATGGAGGGAGTGGTGGACTGTCAGATGGTGGAGAGACCGTGGAAGATCGAGTGGAAGAGCCGCGTCTATATGCCACAGATGATGAGGGCCTGCTGCGTTTGTACCTGGGAGGCATGATGATGAAAAATAGGGAAGAAAATCAGAGAGAAATGCAAGAAAATGAGAGAAAACGAGAGAAATTGAGAGAAAATGAAAGAGGAAGGCTGCTGGCGGCTAGGACGTGCAGGGTGGAATGAAACAAAATTAGGGCGTGTTATTTAAATAAGGAAGTGCGCACGGCCGTGCGGTTCAGCACGGTCTGGACCGTGCTATTCTCTGGAAGTCCTAGCGCAAGCGGGCACGGGCGTGCGGTACGACACGGTCGAAGGCGTGCCCGCGCGTGAGGCACAGCACGGTCCAAGGCGTGCACCTCTCTGGAAGTCTTAGCGCAAGTGGGCACGGGCGTGCGGCACGGCACGGTCCAAGGCATGCACCTCTCTGGAAGTCTTAGTGCAGGCGGGCACGGGCGTGCGGCATGGCACGGTCCAAGGCGTGCACACGTATTTTCTGCAAGACAAAGACTACTTACCTTGCACGGGCATGCCAATGATCTTACCAGGGGGCGTACGATGGGGCACAGGCGTGCTACGAAGCACAGTCTCAGGCGTGCGACCCTCTAATTCTCAATTTTCAAATTTTTCTTTGAGCACAGTCGTGCTCAATTTACACACACAGGGCATGCTACCTTTTGAACTCTTTGTTATCCCTGAAAATTGAATAAAATAAACTACAAACTACAAACACATAAAACAGAACAAACAATCAAAATGAAAATGGGTTGTCTCCCATAAGCACTTTTGTTTACGTCGTTAAGTTCGACGTACTGAACCTGATCCAAGCTAAACAAGACTGACAAGACTGATAGTGGTGTTAATGGGATCAAAATTTCCACCTTGGTAAACCTTTAAACAGTGAGTGTTAACCTTGAAACTTCGGTCACCATCCATTATCTCAACTGCTCCATGCGGGAAAATTTCTTTAATTGTGAATAGGCCGGACCATCTTGAGCACAATTTTCCTGGAAAAAGGCGGAGTCTAGAGTTGTAGAGTAACACCTGTTGGCCCACCTTTAGATTCCGCCGGATGATACGCTTATCATGCCACTATTTTGTCCGATCTTTATAGATCTTGGCATTTTCATAAGCGTGGAGCCTCATTTCATCCATCATGTTTAGTTGAAGTAGCCTCTTTTGACCAGCTTCCCTGGTATCAAAGTTGAGGAATTGTATTGCCCAATATGCCTTGTGTTTAAGCTCGACGGGGAGGTGACAAGCCTTACCGTATACCATTCGATATGGTAACATGCGAATTGGCATTTTGAATGCAGCTCTGTAGGCCCAAAGAGCATCATCAAGCTTCTTGGACCAGTCCTTCCTTGATTGGCCAACTGTTGTCTCCAAAATCTTTTTAATTTCCCGGTTTGTGACTTCTACTTGCCCACTCGTTTGAAGGATTGATATGGAGGACCTACCGGTGGAGTAAAAAACCCCCCCCCAAACCCCGATTTTATTTCTAGAAAAGTTATGGAGTCAAGGTACTTGTTACAGAAGTCTTACCTCCGTCTATGATTATTGCTCTCGGAGTACCATGTCGTTGTGAAGAATTATATTTCTTTGATGAAGCTCATCGGCAACAGCTTCTGCCCATTTTGACACGTAATCGACTGCTACTAGGATGTATTGGTTTGAGTATGATGATGGAAAAGGTCCCATGAAATCCAGACCCCAAACATCAAGATTTCAACTTCAAGTATGCTATTCAAGGGCATCTCATGTCTCTTCGAAATGTTACCTAACCTCTGACAACGATGACAAAGACGAACATAGTTAAAAGCGTCTTTAAATAGATTAGGCCAATACAAACCGCTTTCCAATACATGCGCTGCTATCTTATTTGCTCCAAAATTGCCCTCCACATTCCATTGAATGGCAGAATTTAAGGACACTTTCTATTTCACTTTCCGGTATACACCGCCGAAATAGCTGATCACTACAATATTTGAACAAAAATGGTTCCTCCCAATAGTAGTATTTGATATCATGGAAAAAATTTTTCTTTTGTTGATAAGAGAAATTGGGAGGAAGGATTTTGCAAACAAGATAGTTAACTATATCAGCATATCAAGGGGCTTGAGTTTTTGCCATTAGCAAAAGTTGCTCATGGGGAAAGCTTCCATTAGCAAAAGTTGCTCATGGGGAAAGCTTTCATTGATTTGTAGCTTGGTTTTATCCTCTTCCCCCAATTCTAACCTGGAAAGGTGGTCAGCGCTACTAGATTTCGATTCCCTTTTTGTCGCGAATTCCAGATCAAATTCCATGCAATAAGGAGAACCCAACGAATTAGTCATGGGTTTTAGCATCTTTCTTTTTTAGCAAATATTGATAGCTGAGTGATCTGTGTAAACTTTGTTTTGGCTCCAATTAAGTAGGCTTCTGAATTGTCAAAGCAAAAACAAATTAGCTAACAATTCTTTTTCAGTAGCTTTTTCAGTAGTTGCATAATTCAATTGCGCATCATTCAATGTGCGACTAGCATAATAGATAACATGCAACTTCTTTTCCTTTCTTTGCCCAAGAACGACTCCAATAGCATGCTCACTAGCATCACACATTAGTTCAAACAGAAGAGTCCAATCTAGTGTAGTGATGATAGGTGCTGAGATCAACTCCCTCTTTAACCTGTTAAAAGCATCTAAACACTCTTTGTCAAAATTAAAAGGAACATGTAACAGACTGATTTTCTTTTAGTGTCTGTAATAGTGATTTACCGATCTGTGAATAGTTTACTATTTTTGGAGCATGTTTGCATGATTTAGGCAGGTAGAAAATATTTAATTACTATTATTGGAGAGTTTATGTCTTAAATGCATAATATTTCTAGTGTGGTATTGTGAATACTCAAATTTTGAGGCTCAAAAAGCCAGTTTTCCCAGACTGCAAACAGTCCGGCCTGCAACAGTGCCATGCCAATTAGTTTGCAATTAGTTTGACATTTGCTTACAGTAAATTTGAGCTTTTCTACAGTGTCAATGCCGGACTGCAACAGTCCGACCGGACGAAGGCCATTTTTTGAAAGTTCACCGGAAAATATGTCAATATGGTACTTTGAAACGTCCGAATTTCACGAGGACGTATGGCAAACCGGTTCCCGGAATGGGATTTTGGAGTCGAAAAACTCCCAAAAAAGCTCCCGTGAGCGGAGACATGGTGGCAACACCAGTACGCGGCGCCGGCCCCGGACCGAGGCGCAGCTTGCCCACCCAGCCATTGGGCGGCACTTGCGCCCCACCGACTGGGAGCACCTGGCCGCCCAGGCCTTTTGGCGCGGCAAACCTGCCGCCTGGACCCGAAAATGGCCTATAAATAGGACCCATTTTCAGCCTTATTTTGACACCCCTGTCTGGTTACGGACGAATCCTTCTCCCTCTCACGCTCCTTGCGTTTCTTTACCGCTTTGCATTTTAATTTATTTTATTGCATTTTTATTGTGATATTTGGACATTAAAATTAAATAAATTAAAATTAATTAATATTCCTTAGCGAGGGAGCTTAATTGGAGTTAAGAAGCGGTCGTCGATTTAAATCAGGTATGTAAACAAAAACTCGTGCTATTTTAATTTTTAGCACTTCATGCCATATGTTCTCTCTTACTCCTTAATAATTCTACAATTGATAAATGCACATCCACGTCATTATTTTTCGGTAAATAAACTGCCTTAATTAAATTGATTAAAGCTTAAATGCCCGGGTTAATCAATAATCGTGGTATTAAAGTTAAATCCGACAATATTGGCTTAAAAGATGCTTGTTAATTAATAATACGGTTCAATTGCCTATTTTCGGAAATAAATCTTGGCTTAAGTCCAATTAATCAATAATGTGGCTAAAAGCCTTTAATCATCACGTTTTTCGACAATAAATTTCGTGATTAAGCTTCGGGAACGCCCGATTTAATTGACCCTAATCGTGGCGGACAATCGCCTAATCACACATTTTGGCAAATAATGCTAAACAACCACCATTTTGGCCAAAGCCTTAAAATCCAACCATTTGGCGACAATCGCCTAAATCGCACATTTTTGGCAAACTAATTTGCCTAAAACAAACCATATTTGGCCAAAGCCTTAAAAAATCAACCATTTTGGCGCAATTCGGCCTAATCGCACATTTTGGCAAACTAATTTGTCCTAAAACAACACATTTTTGGCCAAAAGGCTTAAAATCAACCATTTTTGGCGACAATCGCCCTAATCGCAATTTTTGGCAAAACTAATTGCCTAAATTCAACTCATTTTTCGGGCCAAAGGCTCTAAAATTCAACCATTTGGCGGGACAATCGCCTTAAATTACACATTTTAGCAAACGAATTGCTAAATCAACACCTTTTTTGGCCAAAGGCCTTTAAAATCAATCATTTTTGGCGACAATCGCCAATCACATCATTTTTTGGCAAACGATTGCCTAATCAACCATTTTGGCTAAGGAGCCTTAAAATCAACGACTTTTGGCGACAAATCGCCGACAACCCGTTTTTGGCCAAATGCCTTTAAAAAAACCAACACATTGGCGACGAACGCCTAATCGAATCAATCGATCCTTTGGCAAAATGCCTAAACAAAATTGCCACGAAGCCATTACCACTTATGCACAAGCATACGACATTATGCACCAAAGCTACACAACCTCATGCACAAAAGCATACACACTCATGCAACAAAGCATACACACTCATGCATAAAGCATTACCCATTCAAAAGCCCAAAGAAGGCCTATCGAACTACGTTGACTTTGATCTTCCATTCAAACGGAAGTACGTAGGCACGTTCGGGATTTAACCTCGAGCGGCAAGTCGAAATAATCAAAACACTTCTTTTTTTGGTCCAACTACATTCATTCACCTTACAAAGCATTCATTTTTGGTTAGTTCATCAGCATGACATAGTCTCGGGATCCACCTCGGGTTCGAAGACCTTGCCTTAGACATTGGGTTAATTAATCTAGTAATTAGGTTAATTAAAATTGGAGTCACTTAGGGTTTTTCCTAGTTTACCCTAAAATAATTAAACATTACCCTTAATTAATTAAACAAGGTGTGGACTCACCACACATTACGTGTATTTCTTCTCATTTCATCATATGCATCACATGCTTTATGAACATCCGGTGGGAAAAGGGTTTCAAGCAGGTATATTAGAACTAAATGAGGAATTATTTTAGTTGGAGTTTAATTTTAAATTAATTGGTGGAGTTTAAATAATAAGTAGTAAGAGAATTATGAGAAATATTTTAGAGCCATTGGATTTGAGATTACTTAGGGACTTGATCTTAGTCACAACATTTTGGCATGATTTTAGGAAGTCAATTGACTTTGGCACTTAAGTAACACCACAAACACTTTTTCTTTCTTCTCTTTTCTCCTTCTCCACGCCATTTCCATCTTCTTCCTTGTTCTTTCATTTTTTCATTTTCTTACCTCCAAAATTTACCACCAAACTACCTCATTAAAACCATAGAATAGGGAACTAATTCTTAAGAATTAAGTATTTAGAAGTTGAGATTGGTGATAAAGCAAATGAAGTGAAGTTACTTTGAAGCAAAGTTGGAGAACCATTCCTCAAGGGTACAGAGAAAGCCCAGGAAGTAAAGACTTTCCAAGCTTATGTTCAACTTGGTTAATAAGGTTAAGGTGGCAATAATACTTTCACTTGTTTAAGTTTGTTTTACATGATTAGGGTTTTGAATATATTTTGGAACTTTGTTATGTTTGAGTTAATTTTTGATGAATTTTAATGTGAGATATGTTCTGTCATTGGGATTGGAACTCTTTTTCGACCCCTTTGAACTTCCATCTATTTCTGACTTCTTCATGAAAGTTGTAGATTTACTATTATATTTCCAAAACCATCCTCTTGTATCCAATGTGAGATCCATAATCTCAACTTATGGCTGGAAACACCCCAAACTTGACTCTGTTGTGATGGGCCACAGGATCACTAATTGAGTGCCCCATTTTGACCACTATAATGATTAAGATTAGGCTTTCTTAAGTTCTTCATAAAAGTTGTTGCCCTGTGTCTGGGGGACTTCTCTCGTTTCTAGATTGGTTTCTTTGAATTGTTTGGTTAAGTAGGAATTCAAGAAACATTGGACTTGGTTCTGCTGAATTAGGTCTGATCTGTTGGGTCTTTTCCTAGCTTTTGTTTGCTATTTTACCATTGATCTGGGCTGTGGTCCCTTCTGAACATTTGTACCAACATTGTTCTTTATCTTTTCTAATTTAATCTAATTTCATTCATTTGGAGACCCATAACTCAAATTATGTGTTTAATTAAAAACCCAGCAAAGGGCAGGTTTATGGAAAATGCTGAAAAGTTTCTTGATTATGTACTTTTATTACTATATTAAGTTATTATATCATCTATTTAATGTTTTGATGGTTGAAAATTTTTTGAAACTGATGAGTATTTAAGAATGAAAGAGGTATTTGATTAAGAATTATTGCTTTTTGTGAAAGGAATGATTTTGATTTGGGCTCTAACTTGCATTGATGAGATGTGGGTTATGATGAGATGCGAATTTTGTTTATTGTGAAAGCTATGATTCATTATGCTAGGGTTATCAGCCCTTATAAATAGGCTGGACGCACTTATTTGTGTGATGGGGGTGGTGCTTTCATAGGCCACGGTGGTTGCTTTCATAGGCCACGACTTGTGTGATGGGTGGTGCTTTCTTAGGCCACGGTTGGTTGATTTCATCAGGCTCACGAGTATGTGATGGGGTGGTGCTAATATTAGGGCCACGATTTAAATCTGCTTATGTTCATTCTGCATGAGTACGAGCCTAACAAAAAAAAAAAAAAAAATTTTGTTGTTGCATAAAAGAATTGAAGACATATTTGTATTTATATTTCTTCTCATTTTTGCTTTCAAAGTATTTGAATTTAAATGAATTGCGGATTTCAGTATTTTATATAGTTGAGTAATTTAAGTTTTGCCTTTGGGCTATTCTTGTTAATTAAATTGTTGGTTATTTAAGACCACTGAGTCTTCCACTCAGCGCGTTGATTTTTTATCACTTCGTAGGTTAGGAGCGGGAGGGTGTTCTTCAAGACCAGAGGAGTAGGGCATCAGAGTAGGATATCCACATTTTTGGGTAGGATGTTTTTATGTGATGTTTTGTAAATGGTGATTTTTGGCATGTATATAAATATTGTGTTGTGAAGGTTGGATATAATAAGTTTATAATGTATTAAGAGTTATGATTTTTTAAGGGAATAACATCTTATTATATTTTTGGTGTATGATGATTATAGATTCCTTGAAAAGAATGTGTTTGAAATATTATGCGTATGCTGATAGATATTTAGAAGTGCTTGTGGCATGTTGTGTTGAAGTGGAGTTTTGGGGGTTTGGAGAAAATTGGAAGTGTGTATATTTTCTTTGTGTGGCAAGTTAATTTTTAAGAGAAACTCTTGCGAAATTTTCGTAGGAATGTCCTGAAACATTATTTTGTAAAAATAATAATAATAATAATAATAATAATAATAAAATGTTAATTACTTGCCTCCTTATGAAAATTTAACCACTTCTGCTTTAATTTAAGTGAATAAGATGGTGCTCGGCAGCCGATTGTGGCATCCGTCTGTTTCTCCAGGATTGGGTCGGTGGGTGGTTACATTTTGTGGTATGAGAGCATAAGTTTAGACGATTTCTAGGATATATGATTTGGTATGAGAGGGTTTATCTGATTTGGAGTAATGATATTTAAGGTTAAATACATGCCATATTAGTCTGTTTTTGGGAATTTCTCTTTTATGTGAATCTGCTGTCTTTGTAGGTATTTAGTGATGTCTCAGCACCTGTTCGGAATGAGGAGGTGGGACAGTTTTATTTGCCCCTCCAAGAGGTGCTATGCAGAGGGTGCTATGTTAGAGGGCGGTAGGTTAGCCGGTGGTGTTGCTGGTGGCATTTTGGGTTCCGATGTAGAGCGCGCCTCAGCTGTAGGGCAGGCTACTATGGGTCCTACGGGGCCTAATCTGGGTGATTTGGTACAGCAGTTGGTAGCTGCATTGAGGCAGGCTGCGGGAGCTGTTCCCCAGGCTCCAGTCGCACCAGCCCCTATTCCAGTACCTTCCCCAATAGAGAGACCGAGGAAGTATCGTGTTGAGGATTTTATGGGTCGGAGAGATGATGATCCCTCTGCAGCAGAATTCTGGCTCCGAGCTACAGAGAGGGTTTTAGACCAGCTACAGTGTACTCCTCCAGATAGATTGATTTGTGCTGTTTCTTTGCTGAAGGAAGAGGCGTACCTATGGTGGGAGTCTATGGTTAAGACAGCGAGAGCCAAGGATGTTACTTGGGATTTCTTTCTCTCTGCTTTTCGGGAGAAATATGTGGGGGGTTATACATGGATCAGAGGATAGCAGAGTTCCTTGAGCTTAGGCAGAGGCGGATGACTGTCTCCGAGTATGAGCGGGAGTTTCTACGGTTGAGTAGGTATGCTTCTAAGTTGGTCCTGTTGATGCGTGATTTTATGCCCCCGCCTGACCCGATGATGATATGAGGATAAGGGACAAAGAATCGCGATCAACCAGAAGTGTTTGAACCAAAATTTAAAATTTGAATCGAACCAACCCAAAGGAGTCTGACCCGCTTAGGGTTGCGTCACGCAGCTATCACCTGCGTGACGGCACTTCTTAGTGCGCACGCAACTTCTAACCAAAGCTGACACCTCTGGACCGCCCGTTGCAAACGGTCTGCACTGTTTGTATGGATACGCCGGCAACTGACGAAAAGTAAGCTGCTTCACGCAGCTTGCGGTGCCTTCACACAGGCTTTTACTTGCGTGACGCAGCTATTGTTTCGTTGCCCTACCCATTAATAAATACAACATTTTTATGCTAAAAACGGGACTTTTTCACTTTTCTCTCATTTTTTTTCTTCTAAAACTCTTAACGTTTTAAGTTTAGGGCTTTTCTAACGTTTTAAGTTTAGGCTTTTGATTCATGGCTAGGGTTTCTTCCCCAAGAACTCAAGTGAGTAATCTTGAGGAAGATCAAGCCATTAGATATATAGATTTAAAATAAAAAAAAAGCACAAAAAAACATAAGAAAAGAAAAAGAGAGAAAAGAAAGAAAAAGAGAACGTTTACTCTAAAAAACTTGATAACAATACTTCTGGGATCGTGAAGTAGCATCCCTAAGCTAATCCAAGTGCATGCAATCCTCAAATCTGAGGGCTAGGTAACCACTTTAACCTCTCCTTTTCATTTTTAGTCTTTTGCTTCTTAAAAATCTCATTTTCATAGTATATGTTTGTTATTAGTTAAGCGTAACTATGCCCATTTCTGAACTTTTCTGAGTTGTGTGTAATCATTTTTGATAAAAAGAACACGTAAAAAGAGTAGTTTGAATGGTAGTTACGGACCACGGACCAGAGCAGCTGCGTCACGCAGCTACTACCTGCGTGACGCAACTGTTCATGTCCAAAAGACCTTAACCTGGACTAGGATTACCCGCGTGACGCGACTGTTCGTGTACTCAGTCTCTATTTTGTTTCTACATGTTTTTTTAATATTATGCTTTGAATAAATAATCAATACATTTGAGGATTTCAATAAAGTCACGAACAGTTCCGTCGCGTAACTTGGAGTTCCGTCATGCGACTGTTCTTCATAGAACAGCTGCGTGACGCAACTGTCTAAAATTCCAGGATAACAATTAGAGTTCCGTCACGCGACTGTTCTCCATAGAACAGCTGCGTGACGCAACTGTCTAAAATTTCAGGATAATAATTAGAGTTTTGTCACGCGACTGTTCTTCATGGAACAGCTGCGTGACGCGTGACGCAACTGTCTTTAAGTTCTAGAATACCTTTATTTCAATTTTATGTCATTAAGTAGATTTTTAATCTTAATCCGGAAAATGGTCACTTATGGGCAAATTACACTTTTTAAATCTGGTTATATTATTTATTGGATTATGGGATTTTAGGATTTATTATTTATTGTTTATTATTGGTTATATTTTTAAATCTGGTTTGTGGCCCGCCTTTAACCATAAGGCAAGAGCGGGTCTAACCATAAGGCAAGAGCGGGTCTTTTTATTTATTTGGTTTGATCGCTTTGATTTAATTGCTTTAATTTGAATAATTGCTATATGGTAATTAGATTTGATTGGGATGGTTAATTAATTTTCCACATAGGAACTCGGTTCGATTTAATCGGGTTGGAGTTTAATTAAATAAATTGGTTTTTCTAAAATAAAATAAAATTAGAAATTGTAGGTTAAAAGAGGCCGGTTTTTCCCGGCTTCGACTTCCAACAGGCCGATGTACACAATTCCCTTACCTAGAACCTCATTGGTTCGCTTGACCAGCTTTTCTAAATAATTTGGCCTTGAAATAAAATTGGGTTTAAAATGGAGTCACTTTTATAAAATAAAATTGGAAACGGTCCCATTGCCGAAAAAAATGGGTGGCGACTTAAACTGTTTTATAAGACCGATTTATCGGCAGGCATATACCCAAAAGATTTTTTTATCACCCTTTTTCAAAACAATAATATAATAAAATAAAAGATGTTTTCGGATCCTTCCGGGGGTTTTTGGGATTTCGGCGAAACAGTTGGCGCTTCATTTGGGGATTTTGCCACCCACTAATCCCCAGTTGTTTTTAATAAATTTATTTAGTGATTGCAACTTAGGAATGGACTCTAAAAAGCCTACTTTTTCTTAAATAAAATTGATTAGAAAAGCCGATGGAAAAAGTTGTTAATCTGGTCCAATATGTGCTTAATCGCTTTATTTCTTTTTAGGAATTTTTTGCATTCCATACGCATTTCTCTCTTCTCACCATTCTACCCGATCACCCTTCGGTACTGGGTGTTAAGTTCGACGGTGATCTAGCCTAGAACCTTTGCGTTTTTAGGTCATCCAGTCCGAGAAATTAACATTACTACCAACCGCAAGCCAAGTACCTGTAAAGTGCGCCAAAAGGATGTAGGCCCAACAAAAGCCCGAACCTGTTTGCGGAACCCAGACTTTGTAAGCCTAATAGACTAAAAGCAATGCATGTAGTTGAAACCTAGTTACTTCCCCTAAGGAAATACTCGGTTCTATTTTGATGGTTGTTGTGCGCATTCATTTCCCGAGAGTTGATAAAATCGTCAATCTCAAAACCCCCTGTTGGTTGTCGGAGATTAGACCAATTCGCTAGGAAACAAATGTCGGAATTATGCAATGGAATCGCGTGTGTGGCGAGAAATAAGGTTGGAAGGCCAATGCATTTTCCCACTCCCGTTCCCCTGTAGTGTATAACTGTACATATGTTGTGACATTCATCGCACCATGTAAACACTCCTTCAAGCCAGCACTAAATACGAGCTAATTGTCGGTATGGACATTTGACCTTGGTCTTGAACTTAGGACCTCAAAATTCGTTTTGAATAATAATTATGCAATACTTATAGCAAATCAAAATACCCAAGAAGAAAAGGGAGATTATAAGGGGGTTGCGATTCTTTTGTATCTTTACATTTCTCTGCATTAATCTGAAACATAAGTGAGAGAATTACAAAATTTTGTAAAACAAAAAAAACAAAATTGAAAAAAATCCCGCTGCTTTGGACCATATGTTCCAAGGGCAAAAAGTAAGGATATATAAAAAATAACAAAAAATAAAATCCCCTCGGAAATTCTTTCATTCCGAGGCTAAAAGTTTAGGGATTCGAGAGAAAAATAGGTTGTCGTAATCCAAAAGGAAAAGGTCCGACGACAGATAATGCCTGAAATGTTTCAAAGTAATAAAATAAGTTATTGACATATTATCACACCAAATTTTGGTCCATCGTCGACATCGAGAATCTTATTTCCATGCCGGTCTTAGCATATTAGAAAGCATTTCTCATCCTATGTGCTTCATTTTCTCATGCAATACATGCAGGACCTACTTTAACTCAGACAATTTTGTCAGAATTGAATCCTTCCCGGGAAACCGCTTCGAGAAGCTTTGGATCCGAACATCGGCTGGTCAACGCTTAGCAGAACATCCCCAATTCCCCGATTATTCCAGTCAGTTCAGTGAGGTTATATCAAATTCATCGGATTCAGATTCTGATGCCAGATCGCAGTAGAAATGGCGGATGATATAGGTGATGAGCCTCGGGTTTTTCGCAAGCTCAGATAAGAACGAATTTGGCTCAGATTTGTAGTGGCTGGCTCTCGCCCAATGATAGGGCTCCAAAATCAAAACTTCTCCCGCTTTAAGGGCAGTCAACCAGCGGTTGAAAGAAAGACAAATTTTCCCGAACCTGTGTCAAACAATCAGGCCTTCTGTGGGAAATACTGTCCCCCTGCTGAGAAAATGATGTAAATCAAGCAACTTGCGGAGCTGAAAGAAAAAAGGAATGAGAAAATGTTTTGTAGTAAGGAGAAGATCCGGTCGCCAACTTTCACATAACTGATGTATGTTTGCACCCAACCAGCTTCCAACCTCATTTAAAACATTCCAAGTGTGAATACTCAAATTTGAGGCTCAAAAGCCTATTTTCCCGGACTGCAACATCCGGTCGGATCGGAGGCCATTCGGAAAGTTCACCGAAATAAATACAATAATGGTAACCTGAAACGTCCAGAAAATTTACGAGGATCGCAGGAACTGGTGCCCGGAATATTTTTCGGAGGTACGGAACTCTCGAAAAAAGCCTTTGGAACAAAAAAACTAACGAGCGGACAAGATAGGGCGGCAGCAGCCGCCGTCCACGGCGGCAGAGCCCGCCCTCCCATCGCGGCAGCGCCGCCGCGGCAGCCCTCCGTGGCGGCAGCAGCCACCCTCCCAGCCTGGTTTTTTCCCTATATATAACGTCCCGGTTTGCCATTTTTTAGGTACTCAGTCTGTGTTGACAGAACGCTCTCTTTCCCTAAACGCTCCTATTCGGTTCTTTTACTGCTTTTCTGCATTTTAGTGTAGGCCTTTTAATTATTCCTGCTGTTGTGAATATTTGGTCACTTTAATTAAAATTAGTTTTAAAATTAATATTCCCCAAACAGGAAGAGCTTAACTGGAAATTTTCAAGCTGAAAGCTAAGAAGCGGCCGCAATTAACTCAGGTAAATAAACGAAACCCTGTCTATTTAATTTCAGCATTTTGTGCATATTCCTCTTCTACCAATTCTGAATTAACTGCTGCATAATGCATTCAACATCATCAAATTTGGCAAATAAACTGCCTCAAATATAAAATATGATTAAAAGCTTAAATGCCGCGGTTATATTAATAAGTCGTGGTGTTAAAAGCCTAATCCGACAATATTGGGCTAAAGTATCTAGTCAATTAATGACTCGGTATACATCGCCTATTCCGAAACAGTCCGGCTTAAGTCCAATTAATTAATAATTTGGCTAAATAGCCTTAAATTAACCACGTTTTTTGGCAATAAATTGCTTATATTGCAATTTCAAATTGATCACTTTGGAAACAAATACCTATAAATAAAGATTAGCATTTTTAGCGACAAATCGCTTAAATCGAAGCTTTGGCAAAAATGCCTTGAATTAATCAATCTTTGGCTGAAAAGCCTTAATCAATCATTTTGGAGACAATCGCCCAATCAACACTTTGGCGAAACAAATGCTAAATAACCCATTTGGCTAAAAGCCTTCAATAATCACTTTTGGCAAACCAATTGCCTAAATCACATCAAACTTGTGGCAAACAAATTGCCTAAATCAATCTTTTTGCTAAAGGCCTTAAAATCAACACTTTTGGCAACAAATGCTAACAAATCAATCAAAATTCTTGGCAAAATGCCTGAAAAATGCCACGAAGCAAATGCACACTCATGCATGAAGCATACCCCTCAAGATGCCTTGAAAGGCTTTTATCGAACTACGTCCGACTTTGATCTCCCATTCAAACGGAAGTACGTAGCACGTT
>NW_023591416.1:5195239-5220755 GCF_014843425.1 Jatropha curcas | reverse complement strand
AAAAAGAGAGAGATTTCTTTAAACCAATTGGAATTTTTTTTTTTTTAAAAAAAAAAAAAAAAAAAAAAAAAAAAAAAAATTGGGGGGCCCCAAAAAAACCTTTTTTTTTTTTTATGAAAGATTTGAAAAAATTTAAAAGAAAATCTCCCCCAAACCCTTTAAACGACCCAATTTTAAACAACCAAAAAATAAAGGAAAAATGGGTTCCAAAAATAAACCCCTTTTCCCCTTGTATAAAAATAAACAAGCAAGAATAAAAATTTTTAATTAAAGCCATAAAAGTAAACAAACACAGTTTTTTCCCAAATCCAATAATTTTTGGCTTTCGTTTATAAACCAGAATTAATCCCAACTTTCACAATAACGAAAATCAATTTTCCATTAATTTAAGCCAAATAAAAGACTAATCCAACCAAATCTAGAAACAGAACCAAGGCTCCTGAATTAAAACATGTTGAATAAAACCCTTTAATAGTAGCCTAGATCTTATGTTCTTAGAAATTTTGTTTTAATAAGTAATACACAATAAGTGGAAGCGTAAACCTTGATCCATAAGCTTATTGATTACCTCATTGCGGCAATTCTAATTCTCCACCTTAAACAGTAGATTTTGCCGTTTCTTCACTCTGGCCTTTTGGTTCCGTAAGTGGCTCTCTTGAATGGTCAGAGAAATTATCAACAGCAACGGAATTTTTCTTTTCAACGCCTCTCTCAAACAACCTAAATTCATCGTAATGTTGTTTTTGAAGTAGCCGTCCACACTCCTTTTTTTTTTACCTATGCTGTATGATTTTCTAATCTTTTATAAGGCAAAGAAAGGGTATTAAAACCCTAACTGGTTCCTTATCCATTAAGAGCCAATAACCATCATCTTGGGCCACCTTAATTAGAACCAGTCCTTTAATCCACATGGGCCATATATAGATTGAGAGAGAGAGAGCAACCATTGTCATTGCTTTAATCAGCTTCATTCTTGTTAGATAACGATCCGAATTGTAATTTAAATATAATCTAGAAATTGCATCTCCAAATCCGGCACGAATGGAAAAAATTTAGGAAAGCGAGGTTATAATGTTTTAGGTTGTGATTTTTGGATCACCTAGTAGAAGTATTTATTAAGTTTTAATTAATTGAGGCATTGGTTCTTTTGTGCTAGTTTAAGAATTTTAGTAAAATGCTTAAAGATGTTGTTTATACCTTCAAGCTAAGGATGATGAAATAAAGGGTTTGATAAGGCAGTTCTATAATATTTAAAAGCTAACTAACTTAATGGTATAGACCTTTTGGTTATATATGTATGTAGAAAAAGATTTTTATTCATTTGTCCAAATTAGCTAAAGAAGCTAATTATATTTAATGTAAAGCAAAAGATGGATTGGATAATGTTATTGGAATATGTTTTGAAGGTTATTGTATGGGTGGGGAGGTTTGTTGATTAATGGTTGACTGTTCGACATTGTTGTTTTTTTGGTAAGGAAGGATGGGAATTTAATTTATTTTGATCACCTGATGCATAGGTGTGCGTGTGATAATTTGTAGATATTTAATAATTATTGTTTTATTTAAGTAAGGTTAAATAGTTCCTATTTTAGGGTAAGGGTGATTCTTGCCAATTTTGATAAGAAATCTGGCTATGTTTAATATTTTATGATCAAAGTTATTAGGTTTATTTAAAAATAATTCCCCCTTTAAACTTGATATAATTTAAAAATAAAAATTCTTTATTTAATTCAATTCTTTTCTCTCCTTCGAATTCTATTTCGTTTAAATCCCTCTAGCTTGTTTTTCACTCGTTCAATAAGTTAGAATCCAAATTTTAAAGTCTTATTCCCCCATCTACATTGTAAAGTAATAAAAAAAATAGTAATTTATACCATAATGCATCATACATAAACAGTACTATACAAACTTCAATCTTTATTTAATTTTATTTATTTTATTTTTCAGTATCAAAATTATTATTATTAGTATGTTAAACTCTAGAATTTTATTTAGTAGTGTGAAGTATGCTTTTGTCCTCTTGCATGCATGATAATGTTTAATTATTTTTAATATGGCTTTGTATTATTAATTGCATTGTTTTGATTATTTGCGTTGTGATACTGATTTACGCTTATTTGCCTGGAATTAGGATGAAATGGGCGGGTCAACCAATGGGGTTTGTGAGGGCATGTCTAGAATTAACCATCAGCCATGTATGGGGAGATCGGTTGGGCCTCGGCGTGTGCATCCCTGATGGAATATGAAATTATAATGAAAACACAGGGGTGGGCCTCCTGTTAGTAAATGGGAAAAAAAAAGGTAGAGGATGAAAAAAAAAATGAAGAAGGCCTGGTCAAGTGAGGATTAGACCAGTGCGACCACCATGTATTAGGAATTGGTTCCTGTTTGCAACAATCATGGGAGGAATGGCCAGCATGTGAGGATGGGCTTCATCGGGAGGTTTTCGTGACGAAACTTGACCAATTTCCACTGGTATATTTCCTGATGGTGTAATTATTTGTGGATATGCTGATATTGGCCTATATGGCTTGACCGGCTGTGTGTTTCATTTTAGTACTTTGTAGGAAGGCATTCATGTTGAATGCTTGTGGTTATGGCAATAATTACTATTCATTTATTAAACTCGTATTTCTTTTGTTTACACTTTTGCCAAAAAGTATATTCTTCTTTGTCCCAGCTAAAGCTCTTTTTCTTCACCGTTGAGCTAGAAAAAGAAATTTCCTTAATTCTATTATTTTTTATTGTGTAGCGATATATACCAGAACTTAATTTATATCTATGCTGTAGTTAAAACTTTGCAGTTTGTAGGATATAACGCGATAAACCTTATGTGGAATATTTTAATTATTTATTTAGGTGTAAATGCATGAATGAGTTACATATATTAAGTAAATGTTTGTTTTTCATATTTGGGTCTGAGCTATGAAATGTTTTGAGATGCTGAAATTTTGGGCCCAACAAGTATAAATAGTTATGAAGAACTTGGTTATGTTAATGATAAAATGGGCTGACCTGTTTTTTTTTTAAATATTAATAATGTGGTTAGAAACTTAAAATGAATTCAGGCTTACTAACAGACCTTAAGCCAGCCTTATGCTTAGCCTGGGCTCTAAGTGGCTAGTCGCGGCTGTGGTTTTTGGGTCGTGGACATGTAAACCCAGGAACCGAAAGTTTCTACAATATTTACAACAAAATTCAAAAACTGCCACTTTCGCCAATGGCAGATCAGCAGATAAGTCCACACCATACGGCAAATCCAATCAATGGCAAGGAAGAGGTCCGTCAGTGTTAAGCTTATGAGCTGCCTACCTTGGTGGGCTAGCGCAAGTAATCGCACGCTTGGGGTGAGGCCTCACAGATTAGGTCAAATAGTATGAGTGTTAACTCTAAATTCATAAGCTTCCATATACTGTTTTTTGTGTAAAGAGTAATGTCTGCTGATCTAAGTCCTGGCCAAAAATAAGGCCTTGCTTGTTAAAAAACACTAGTCATTTCGATGCTTTGCCAAATAAAGCCAGGCACATCGTTCCATAAAAACGATTTCCGGACATCCTGAACTGAATGTATGTTAATTGATAAATTGAAGGCAATCCAGTTCCAGCCACAGAATGAAAGTTAGGGTTAAAGAAAGAAGCTTGTAATTACTTGGAACTGAAAATGCCGCCAAATACCATATAATAAACATGACAGTCGCGCTAATTGCGTGGCATATTTGTTTTTAGGCAGTAGGCTTTGCATAAAGAGACAACAGACCTGCTGGTGCAATGATGTCTTCGCCACCTCTTAAAACATTCCCGTCAACAATCGACTTGTTCATCTTGAAATTATGTTTGTAAGCTTCAATTCATTCTCTTTAATGGTCCTTTAAACAAGCAACCTCATGCATGGTTCCTCGCTGTCCCCAATTTTTGGAGCAACTTGGTCTTCCGGTCATCCTGAAATAAGATGCTTTTCCTTTTCATTTTGTTGGCAAGGGTAATATCAAGATTTTATATTATTATTTATGTCGATGACATTGTTGTTACTTGTCCTGATTCCACCCAGTTATATTGGTTCTTGTGTGTAATTAAATGCGGTGTTTTTGGTTTCGTTTTGGGTCCTATTGAATTACTTTTCTTGGTCAATTGTAAGTTCATCACAATGGCTGATGGTCTTTTGGGCTAACCGCAAAACAGAGTATAATCACTGAGTTGCTAGAAGATAATCCACCATGCATATTCCCAAATCATGTTCTCTAAAGCTCCCTATGGCTATTTCTGGTGGGGTCCCGTATATGTATGGCACAACCAAGAGGGGGTGAATTGGGTTTTCTAAAAACTCAGATACAAAATTTTAAGAAATTCTAAAACAAAATATAGAATTCTAAGTGGGGCAGGCGGAAACACAACAGAACTTTTTGGTGGAGAATAGAATAATGGTTTAGATCACCTGGCAACAATGTTGCTAAATTATAAAAGATAGAAAAAGTCTGTGGCAAAAGGTGGCAAAAGCTATTGATTTAGAAAACAGCTTTCACACTGACTTAATTGCAATATGCAGAGCTTCCTTTTATGAAAGGAAACTATTGAAATTAGAAACTTCCTCATAAAGTTTTAGAAAAAACATATTAAAGCTATTGAAAAGACAAGTTAATTTGGAATTTTAGAACTTCCATTCAACAGAGCTTAATCAAAGTTATTAGAAACAACTTTAATGATGGAAAAAGCTAATCGTGAATTAGAAACTTCCTCATAAATGTTATAGAAAATTATTAGAAACCCAAGGCTATGAAATAAACTGTGAAATAGAACAACCAGTTAGAAACAATGGTATATCTTTCAACATTATTGAGAATTCAGAGTTCTAATGTCAGAAAAGATAGCTTATTACCGTTTAGAACATCTGAAATCAATTAAACTAATTTTAGGCGTTTCCTTAAAAAATTAAACAGAGGTGTAATAAAGAATATCAAGCAAACTTCAAGAAATTAAAAGATGAAACACAGTGATTTATAGTGGTTGCGGCACTAAAGTCGCCATAATTCCACTCGCCCAAGACGCAATCTTGAAGATGCCTCAAAATTATTGTTATCTTCTTTTTTAAAGGGTAAGAGACAAGACCCAACAGTAAGCAAGGCAAAGATCAACACCTAGATCTAAACCGCTTTTTGTCTGCACTAGATTTTCAAGGTTTCTAGTTAACCTCAAGCCGCTTTCTGTTTTTGGGTAAGAAGTACAGAAAACTCAAATTCCAAGACATTAAAATCACAACACATGGAGAAGGTCGCTTGATAACGCTCTATCACAATAGCTTCTAACCTAAGCCTATTTACACACAAAAGTTTAATGCAAATAAAGAGCCTGTCTACTAATAGATTACACAATCTAAATAGACAAGAAAGTAACCGGCAACATAATTAAGCACAGGAAAAAAAAATTTTTATCAGATTAGAAGATCGATTAAAGACCAGAACTGTCTTTCCAAAGTAATTGTAAAAATTCTTTCAACTTTAAATATTGAAAACGTTAAGTGTAAGAGAATGAAAAAAAGAAAAATGGGGGGTAGAGAGTAAAGTTTTGAGAATAAAGATTTGATCAAGTGAAAGTGCTCTTAAAACGAAAACTCTTAGGCTTCAGCCAAATGATCAAGAAACGTGAAGCTCCTTTATATAGAGTGCGCTAAGAAGCTGACAGCCTTTGGAAAAAGGAAACATATTTTTTTTGAAATCAGAATATCTTCTTTCCTTATTTAGAAGATAATGAAAATCTTTGTTAACCAAATTTATTTTATCCTTTTTGATAAGAAGAATAAAAAACACGAGTTTGCTTTGCCTTTAAAACAAGAGATTTTCGGCGCAGCATTATTTGGAAAATATTTTTACGGAAGAATTGCTGCTTACTAAAAACGAAAAAGAATTCTCCTTCGTTTAAGGTAAGAATATAAACTTAAAATAGCTTTTAGATCTTTCAAAAGATATTTTCAAAAAAAGTGCATGATTTTTATTAAACCGAAAAAACATTAGAGAAAAGAAAATCTCTTTAGTTTTAGGATTAAATTACAGCTCGGACTTAAGGAAATATTTCCGAAAAATAAATTATTTTGGAAGATATCTAATTTTCCGAAAATATTTTTGAGAGAAAAAAAGGATTTTTTGTGGGCTCATATAATGGATTTCTCTCTATCCTGAACAAAATATCCTAAAATAAAACCTAGCTACTAGGTCTTCCCGGAAATCTTTACAGTCAATGTAGGACCCGTGCCTGTAACGATTTCTTTTCATAGAAATTCTGGCATAAATGAAAATTAGACAATAACATATTAAATTTATTTGTTTTGTATTAATCAATCTAAAATTCGAGATTAGAAATTGACCTTGAGCCCAACAATTTCTCGCAAATTTGAAGTAAACAGATGGGAACAACCTCTTGTTTAATGTGAACAGTATCGACGAGTCATAGGAGTTTTACCAGATATAATGAACACTTACTCAACCCAGTATTGCATTTAAAGTGTTAATAAGTTGGCCTTATATTGGCATGCATTGGGTGCCGTCCGATATCCAGCTGGCAGACTGTAATATGCCTATTGTGTTTTTATTTGCATGTAGCTACTGATCAAGGTTTGTTTATTTTTTAATAAAGGCTTCCTCTTTGCAACTCAGTGTTTTTCTGAAGCATGATTAGGTCGCTGTTCAGATGACCATCGATGACTAGGGGCTATTTTGTTTATTTAGGAAAAAATTTGATTATCCTGGTCTTCCCAAAAAAAACCCTGTGGCTCGATCTTCAAATAAGGAGTTAATACAAATCAGCTAGCCAATGACATCTGGCTGAAGTTGATGTTGGATTTGATCATTACTTTGTGAACTTGGGTTTTCCCTTTAGCTAGAGCTATTGTTTTCATGGTAGTAATATATTAGTGATACTCCAATTTTAAGGCGTTAATCCAATCTTTCCAATGCTTGTACTAAGCTATTGTTGAAGTTGGAACTACCATTTTGTAATGTGAGCAACTTAAATTGGGGTTCAGTTATTATTCCGGTTCATATCTAATTGTTGGAGGGGGGGACCAGGTCACAGACATTCTTAACAAAACCACTAGGTGCCGTCTTAATTTTCTCACATTCGCGGTTAAGATTTCGCTTCGTGTCAGCCTTCGCATCAGGTTGAGAGGAGTGTTTTATACATAAAATCTGTGCTTAAGTTGTTTTCAACGTATTATTTTAAACTTGTATATTTATCTTTTCTGTTTTATATAGTTGTTATGTATAAATAGCTTTTTATCTTCTTAGATTTGTAATTCAAAAAACTATAGTTATCTCTCATAGGTCTTCCGTATTATAAAAAGTCACAAACAGCTACGTAGAAAAAATACAAGTGATTAATTCTTCAATATCTTTTCATTATTTTTAGCATTCTCAGCATGGCTAACACGTTGGCCTTCCCTCTAATGATTCATTATCTTCGATTAAATATAATATTTTCTGTATAAATTTACCAAGACCTAAAATAGGTAACATTCACTTTTGTAAGGCGTCAGATTGAAGTTTCAATAACAATAATCTCTATTACCCTGCCAGATAGTTCAAAGTCTCCTCATTATAAGCAAGCTACTTACTGAAAACATTGGGAAATTATAACTTCGCTTCCGGCATTAGTGCTCTTCTTTTTTTCGCCTAATCAATTTGAGTTCAACATTGGGAGTTTCTATTCTTTTCTTAAAATCTATCCTCCCACCATTCTAAAATTTTTTAGCTAAGATATTGTAGTCATCCAAGCATATATGGTTTCAAAATCAACAACACATCTCAGGCATGGAATTTTTTGCTTATGTTTTCACCCACAATTGTAGAAAACATATCATATTAAAGTTAGAATATATGCATTCATAAAGTAATTGAAAATGCAATATATTTAATGTAAAATAATTTATTTTCATATTTATGTTAGCATATCATATTCATGTTATTATACAAAAAATGCAGGGCAATGCTAACCTCCCACAACATGAATCTCTATTTTATATTTCATTCTCTGTAATGCATAAAATGTAAATAATTGCAGCAAACTTTGGGAGGATCCCAACAAAGTGGCAAACAAGTTCCAATCTTTATGAAAATTTTGGCCAAAATAATTTGAACATTCTTAGGTCAATGTGGTTTCCATTAAATAGATATGTCAACCTTCCACCCACTAAAGTATGTTGAACATTGTTGGCTCAAGGGTCAAATCTGGCGGAATTTTGATGATTAATACAAAAACAAATAATTTAAATTAATGTTATTTTGTGCTAAATTTTTATTTTATGCAGAATTTGCTTTTGGAAAGAAATCGTACAAGACAAGTCCTACATTGAGTGTGAAGAATAATCCGACAGACCTAGTAGGGCTTAGGTATTTAGGATATTTTTGGTAGGATAAGAGTTAGAAAAATCCATAAATATGAAAGGGCACAAAAATCTATTTCTCTCTCAAAAATATTTTTCAAAAATTAGTTTTTTTCTTCCAAATAATTTTTAATTTTTCGAAAAATATTCCTTTAAATCGAAAAGATTTAATTTTGCCTAAAACTAAAGAGATTTCTTCTCTAAAAAATGTTTTTGTTAATACAATCATACTCCTCTTTTCGGAAATTATTTTTGAAAGATCCTAAAATTCTTAATTTATTTTCTTAACCTTAAAAAGCGAAGGAGATATTTTTTCGTTTTTAGTAAGAACATTCTTCTGGCAAAAATATTTTCCCAATATTGCTAACCGAAATCTTCTTGTTTAAAAAGGAAAGCAAATCGTTGTTTATTCCTCTTTACCAAAAAGGATAAAAATAAACTTTTGGTAAAAAGATTTTCATATTTCTAAATAAGGAAAGAAGATATTCTGGGTTTCCAAATTCTCTTTCCAAAAGGCGACAGCTTCGTTTGCTTCCTATATAAAGGAAAGCGTTCACTGAGAGGCCTTAAACATTTGGTGAAGTTTAAGAAGTTTTTGATTTAAGAGCAGCTCTCTCATTGAACGAATCCTTAATGCTCTCAAAACTTACTCTCTACCCCCGATTTTCTTTTCATCTCTAAATACTAACGTTCAAATATTTAAAGTGAAAAAGAATTTTTACAATTAGCTTTTTGAAAAACAAATTCTGTGTTCTAATCGATCTTCTAATCTGATAAAATTGGTTTTTCTGTTGCTTATATGGGCGTTTCTTTCTGTCTATTTAGATTGTGTAATCTAAATAGTTTAGACAGGCTCCTTTATTTATTAAAACTTTTGAGTGTAATAGCCTTTAGGTTGAGCTATTGAGATATGAGGTTTAATCAAGCGACCTTCTCCATGTTGTGGGAATAGTAAATGTCTTGAATCGAGTTTTTTCTGTATCTACCAAAAACAGAAAGGGTTCGAGGTTAACGAGAACCTTGGGAAAAATCTAGTGGGACAAAAGGGTAGCATCTAGGTTTTTTGATTCTATTGCCTTGGTAACTGTTGGTTTTTGTCCTCTTACCCTTTAAAAGAGATTAACTTAGTTGAGGATCGCTCAGATGCGTCTTTGGGAGTGGATTGTAGGCGAGTTAGTGCCCGAACCCAACTATAAATTCTTCGGTGTTGATCTCTTTATTTCTGAAGTTTGTTTGATACTGTCTCTATATCACTTTTGTTTAATCTTTAGAAACGCTAAAATTGTTAATGATTCAAATGTTCTAAAACGGTAATAAATCTTATCTATTCTGAACATTAGAACTCTGGTATTCTAATAAAGTGAATATACAATGTTCTAACTGTTGCTCTATTCCCAGTATTATTCAATGATTGGGTTTCTTATTTATTTTCTAAACTTTATGAGGATGTTCTAATCCTAATAACTTTCCATCATAAAGTTATTTCTGATAATTGATTAAGACTCTGTGAAGAAGTTCTGAATTTAATAACTGTCTTTCACATAGCTTTATATGTGGTTTTTCAAACTTTATGAGGAAGTTTTAATATCGATAACTTTCCTTCATAAAGAAGTAAAGAAGTTCTGATAATGTATAAGTCAGTGAGAAGAGTCAGTGTAAGCTTGTTCTAAATCAATAGCTGCACTTTGCACCAGACTTTCTATCTTTTTTGCAATTAGAACATTGTGAGAATACCTAAATCCATAATTCTATTCTACAAAAGCTCTGTGTGTTTTCCGCTGCACTTAGAATTCTAATTCTTGTTTAGGAATTTTTCTAAAATTTTTATTTTCAGTTTTTTAGAAAACCCCAATTCACCCCTCTTGGGTTGTGCCATATATATTCGGCGACCCACAAATCTGGTATCAGAAGCCTTGGCTTTTTGACTTACCGAAGCTTAACCGCTTTTAAGAGATAAAGATCCCATGGCAACCCACTTCATCTTTTTCTTTGAAGGACAATCTGTTTCTAGACCTCCTTTGTTCAATGGCTCTAATTACTCTACTGGAAAACTAGAATGGAGAATTTCATGGAAAGGAAAACTTTATAAAATCAGCTGATATAAACTGCTAGAGGAACGTTCTTACTCATCCTCGTATTCCTATGAAAACTGTAGAAAATGTAAGAGTCCGACAGACAGAAGAAGAATATATCGATGCTAATTGGAATAACATTTCTATAAACGCTAAAGCCATTAATATTTTTCACTGTGCATTAGATCCAATAGAATACAACAAAGTGTCTGGATGTAATCTGCAACAGAAGTCTGGGAAAAACTCAAAGTTATATGAGGGTACTGATTGAGTGAAATAATCCAAAATCAATATCATTTGGAGAGAATATGAAATGTATAGTATGAAAGAAGGAGAGACTATAGCTGAACTAAATTCCAAATTCATAAATATAGTTAATCCTTTGAGAACTCTTGGAAAAGAAATTTCAGAAGATGATCTTGTTAAGAAAATCCTTAGAATACTACCTTCTACATAGAAAATGGGGATTCTAATAGGAAACTGTCATGAATTATAAAGAGACTCTCCGTCACTTATGGAAATTACCTTAATAGGAAGCTCTGTTTCAGGAAAAAATGAATCTTCCTTGACAAACGAAGATAAGAAAGAAAGGACTGGCTTTTGAGGGTAGATTTTCTAGTGAGAAAAGTCTTCTGTCTTGATAGTGATAATTTAGCACCCTTGTTGCTAAAGATTAAAAAAGTTCTATTAAGAAAGAGTGGAAGGCCACGAAAAAGTTTAACGAAAAAAACTTTCCACCAAGGAATGGGAATTAACCAAAGAAAGAACCTTCTGAAGTGGTTTGTTAGAATGCACAAAAGCTGGACATATCAAGCCTAATTGTCCTAAAATTGAAAAAGAAGTCACGAAAGAGAAGCTGAAGCAAAGGCTTTCGTAGCTGCTTGGAGTGAATTCAGATGACTCTAAAATCCTGAAAAGCCATGATGGATCAAGAAGAAATTGCTAATATCTGCTGATCTGTCTGATGGCTACTATTGACTCTGAATTTAAAGAAATCAGTACTCTGACTTCAACACAAAAAGCTGGAATCAACGAAACAAATGCAACAATCCATGATTTCAAAACTATATATCTAATGGCTTGATCTTCCTCAAGGTTACTCACTTGAGTTCTTGGGGGAGAAACCCTAGCCGTTAATCGAAAACTTAGCTTAAAACGTTAGAATTCTTAGAGAAAAATGAGAGAAAAGTGAAAAAAAGTCCCGTTTTTAGCATAAATGTTGTATTTATATGGGTAGGGCAACAGAACATAGCTGCGTCACGCAGGTAGAAGCTGTGTGACACAACCGAAAGCTGCGTGACGCAGCTTACTTTTCGTACAGTTGCCACGTATTCATACAAACAGTTCAGGCCGTTGCAAGGGCGCGCGCCAGAGGTGTCAGCCTCGTTAGAGTTGCCTGACGCAACTAAGAGTGCCGTCACACGGGTTATAGCTGCGTGACGCAACCCTAACGCGGGTCAGACTCCTTTGGGCTGATTCGATTCAATTTTTGGTTTAAACACTTCTGGTTGATCGTGATTCCTTATCCCTTATCCTTATATCATCATTGGGTTAGGTGGAGGCATAAAATCACGCGTGGTTTAGGTTTGGAGGCATAAAATCAACGCGTCAATAGTTTTGCCCCACTTTAATCATCTAATTGCATAAACAATTAATGTTAAAGTGGTCCATTGACGCGCCTTCCTATCTGGCAAATCACCTCAAAGCTTTTGGTTTGATCGGCTTGGAAAGATGTTGACTTATCATCTGGCCCTTCTCAGCGTCGGTTTGATCGGCTTTTGTCGGGCTTCCAGTCAGATCGGTAACAAACATTGGTTTGGTGCATGATACCTTCGAAGCTTCGATTTGATTGGCTTTGAAGGGCTTTGATTTGATCATCTGGCCACCTACTCAGCTCGGTTTTTGATCGGCTTTGTCGGCTCCAGTCAATCAAGAAAGAGCATCCCTCGAGCCGGTTTCGGTTTGATCGGCCCGAAAGATGTTAGTTTGATGAAAAAATCTTCGAAGCTTGGTTTGATCGGCTTGAAGGGCTTTGATTTTGATCATCTGGTCACCTACTCAGCTCGGTTTGATCGGCTTCGTCGGCTCCAATCGGATCAGAAGAGGCATCCTCGAGACTCGGTTTGATCGGCCCAAAAGATGTTGGTTTTACCCTAATCAACTTCGCAATTCAACATCATTGGCTGGGGAAGAGATTTTAAATAGCTTCGCAATACATCATCACTGTTTTGAAATTGTTCTGACTAGCTTCGCAATGCACCATCACTAATCAGTAAGACCTATCGGCTTTTGATCCGGCCCAAAGATGTTGTTTTAACCCTGGTCAAACTTCGCATTCAAACATCATTGACTGGGGAAGAGATTTTCAAAACAGCTTCGCAATACATCATCACTGTTTTGAAATTGCCTGACTAGCTTCGGATGCACATCACTTAATTCAGTAAGGACTTATCGGCTTCGAAAAAAAACCAATCAGGCCTGAAAAATTGTTCACAAGAAAAAGAGCAATATCCGTGTACAAACAGACCTTGCCTTTTGTTAGAAAAATATTGGAACATCACATGTTCCCATGTGTTAATTATGAAAAGGATTCACACCAAGGCAAAAGGTTATACTTTTGCCTCCAGTCTGGAATTTCGGCCTAGGACCAAAAATATTCACTTTTGTAGGCATATTTTTCATTATTTTATTGTCAAAGACCGATTTAATCATTTTGCAAAAATTTTTGAAAAAATTTTGGCATAGCAGATTTGACAGAAATTTGTTGTCTGCATTTTTCAAGTATACCCTTATGATATGGTGGTTGGAAGAAAACTGACCTGAGGGTAATCTGGGCAATTTGGTGCTCCTGTTTGCCCTCTGTGCGGTGAGTAGACAAAACTGATGAAGTGTGCGAGCCGCATACCGACATCAAATTGCTGAAATGGGCCGTTAGGGACTTTTAGATGATCCGCACCGGCCTGTTGGGCTCGAAAGAAGATAATGGGCCCTTTGCTTTTTGGGCTTGGAGAAGTGGGCTTGGGCCCAGTTACTTACTATAAGTAACTTTCTTCTTAAGTAACTTTCTTCTTAAACCAAATCGTTTCACTTATCACAAACCCTAAAGCAATTGAGAATTCCTCCTGAACTTTCAAACTAAAAACCATGTCTCAACCTCTGAAATCCTTGCTTTCCGCCTACACTGCCGGAGAATGGAAGACCCTCGGGGTCGCTAACCGATATCCCGACATTTCGAACGGCGAGCTGGTGCCAGTGAGCCGGAACGTGAGCCGGAACCCGCTGACCTCAGGGACAAGACCGCTGCAGCTCCTCCCATTGCCGAGCACTGAGTTCCCGGTGAGATACGAGACGAGCCGGATGCGCGGCTTTCAGACTGAGGTAAGTAAAAAATTTTCTTCGATTTTACTGCTTTTTGATCCGTAATTGTAGCGGTATAATTGGTTTTTGTAGTCTGTGATGCGTCAATAGTCGCGTCACGAAGGAAGGAGTTGCGTGGCGCAACTGTTCCTGTGTGAACAGTTGCGTGACGCAGCTATTCTTGTGTGAACAGTTGCGTGACGCAACTGCAACTGTTCCGGGCCGTGTGTGAACAGTTGCGTGACGCAACTGTTCGAGGCGCCAGAAAACCCTAGCTTGCCTTGAACTTAGGATTTGTCCCTTTCATTGCGTTAGAAACTTGATTTATTGATGCTTGCTTGTTGGTATCTATAGGCGACTTGATTTTGTCCTGAAAATTGCATGAAAATAACACAAAATAACGAAATTAGACGTAATTTAAAACACTGCGTACCTTCGACAGTTGCGTCACGCAACTGTTCTTTGGAAGAACAGTTCCGTGACGCAACTGTTCGTCAACGAGGCAAAGCCTTGAGCAGTTGCGTGACGCAATTGTCGAGATGCATGGCGCAGCTGTGGAGTTGCGTGGCGCATCTGTTCTTAGGACGCCAAACTTCGAATAGTTGCGTGACGCAGCTGTGGATTGGCATGGCGCGGGTGCTGAGGTGCGCGAAGCAGCTATGCTTCAAGGTGCGCAACTTGGGCAAAGTTGTGTGACGCAACCGTGTAGACACGGGACGCTGCTGTGTAGTTGCCTGATGCAGCTACGGTTCAAACCGAGATTTGGATTTTTATTTTTCCTGCCATAGAATAAAAATGAATAATCGTTAGTACAATATTTATTTAAAATTGAATATTTTTCTTACACAGGTTGATCTGGACAAGGCCCGCTCGGGTGGATCAGCCACTAACACCTCCGCCTTCTGGGATTTGCTGGACCCGCCCATGCGAGCTCGGGTTGTCGCCGCAGGCTTCGGAGACTATACTGCAGGACTACGCCGTACACAACCCCGTTTTCCACCCGCTATGCGATACGCATTGATGGAGCGGTGGAACGACTGCACACACACGTTTATCTTCAGGTTTGGCGAGATGACCCTGACGCCTGTGGACTAGATGACCCTGACGCCTGTGGACTACGCTGCCATCACCGGTCTCCGCTTCACCGGTCCAGTTCCCCCACTGGATGCTCGGTACCAGACGGCTACTCTAGGGGCTCAGCTGGTTCGCTCTCTGCTTGGTGTCACCACACAGACTAGGTACACCGCGCAGGGATGCGTGTCTTACAAGATAGTCTATCGGTTCTAGGCCGAGAGGATTAGGACCCGATTGGCGGCTTGGAGGGAGTTACCAGTGGAGGCCAGACCTGCTGCTCCTGCATACACTCGGGAGGAGAGGGACCAGGCTGCTCGGTCCTTCCTCTTCTACATCATATCATCCCAGCTGCTATGCACCTCCCACCTCAGAATAAGGAAGACCCCGGCGGTTCTAGCAATGTCTGAGGGGATTTGAGTCAGGTCGGGTCCTTGACCTGGGCCACCTCTAGCTTTGGCTCATAATCATCACGGTCTATGATTGGTCTGGACCCGTGGTAGCGGTGAGTCAAACTAGGTGTTTTATCCGGCCTGCTGGCGGTACATTTTTCCAAACTCTTCACCCTTTCTTCTTTGTCATTCTCAACTGTTCACCAACTGATATCCTGTTCCTGTTTGCAGGTTACTGGTCAATACGAGTACCGTATCTAGCCCAGGGGGGTCCGAAGTGGTGACACGCCTGCGAAGTTCTAAAAGCCTCGTTATCTGGCCCATTGTCACCATACTTATGCCAGTGGCAAGGATCCAGAGTACTGGAGGAGCTTCCTTAACGACCGGGAGCTGTCCGATGTGAGTAAAAAGAAAATCTCTAAACACTTAGCTTAGCTGTCTTCCTTCTTTTTATTTATAATGTACAAAAATCACTGATTTTTATTCTTTTGCAGCTGTTCCTGACTCCGTGGGACTGTGAAGCTTGGAGGACCTACTCGGATCAGGAGGTGGCAGAGCTGCACACCCGATAGAGGCTGCTGATGCGGGGGTACTGGGCTGATCGATACTTCCTTGGAGAGAGGGTTTACGACACTCCGGTGGCTCCAGCACAGCGGCGGATGCCTCACGCCCCTCCTCGTCACATGTGCCTTCTGGAGGGCTTGACCTAGGAGGATCTGGAGGTGGAGTATAGGGGCTTCTCAGCGAACGATTTTCTGTCCACTGGAGATTTCCTTGCTTACTTCTCCTGTCGGATGCAGGCACGGCTTCCTGAGATCCTCGAGTACACCTAGGTAACTTTTCTGATCTTCAGTCTTATTTACTTTCATCATTTTTCACTATTTAACCCACTGATATCATCTCTTCCTCTGTGACTTGTTGCAGGAGCGGAAGACGCATAAGACTGCGGCTCATTACCGAGCAGAGACAGCAGCTGAGGCAGGGGCTGCGGTTGCTCCGGCTAGGCCTGCGGGGATTAGGCAGGGGCTGCGGTTGCTCCGGCTAGGCCTGCGGGGATTATACCGGGCGATGTACCATTCCCACCGGGTATGGAGGTGGTGCTGGATCCTGCTCTGGGTCTAGGGTCAGGCATCACTATTCCTGCTGACCTCAGACGGGCTCCTCCATTACCGCAGCTAGATCCTGAGCAGGCCACACACGTAAGTAATAAACTGTATTTACAAAGTTAAAGATACTTTACCTGAATGAGTCTTCATAGAACGTCTTCCAATGTTTGCAAGTGCCTGCCCAGAGATACTTGGAGATTTGCTAGAGGTTCGGCTTTGCTCAGTTTTACATTGCCCAGATCTACTCTGAGCAGCATGAGCGGGTATGTATGGTCTTCATGTGTGGTTTTTGCACTTCTTTTTTTTTTGTTTACTTTTCTTACACCTCTCCTGTTTTACAGGACTTGGAGATTGGGAGATACGGAGGGCACAGTCTAAGCGATGTGAGCCCAACTCAGGCGGGGTGGATTCGGCTCCGGACGAGGTTAGAGGTGTGAGGGCACCCGCTCAGACTCCTCCGAGGAGAACGATGAACGGCTCTTCTTCCGATGACGACCCTGTCTCCACCCCTCAGGCTTGTCTCCACCCCCTCAGGCTGCTGCTAGTCTGAGCCGTAGGCAGCAGTAGTCCTGCTCCGTGTCTCAGCCATTTTTGAACACTTTTTGAACATTTAGTAGTTTTTTATTATTTTTTAGGATGGTTGTACTGTTATATTATTTTTATGATATTATTTACCTTCTTCTTCTTTTTTTTATTTATTATTTTACAGTATTTTGCTTTTATTATATTATCATACCTGTTTATATTTTACAGCTGTGAGATCTTATTTCTGTAGAAACAATCGCAAACACAAAAACAAAAAACAATGGTGTCCCGTTTATCCACAAAAGTGGTCCACCTTGTTAGCGATCAATGGACTGGTTTATTGTAAGTAAAATGAATGAAATGAAATAAAATAAAATAAATAAAGAACAAAATAAAGAATAAACTAATGAACTTTAAAATGAATTACGATAAAAAAAAAAATCAATTCATAAGCAGAAGTGGGTCGTAGTACTTACCTGACAGGGCAGTTAATGCGGTCATAAAAACTCAACCTCCTTATTGTACAAACCGTCCTTCTTATTGATTAATACAGATTTGAGTGCTCACCAACCCGAGCAAACCATACTTAAATGCTTTCCAACTACCATTGACAGTGGATATAAAGTCAAGTAATAATGAAGCCCCGTTCATCGGTCCCTTTACACTTCTATAAATAGAAGCTTCTCTTTACATCTTCTTCACTTCCAACATTCAAAGCAGATCAGTTTCTTAAATAACCTTTTTAAATAACCTTTTTCATTGGCCCTTCCAGAAACGCAAGTCTCATCTTTCCGTCGCAATCCATCCCCGGATGATCTATGGCAAAATTCCTCCTATGAACCAACTCGTTTGGCTGAAAAATATTTTCAAAAGACTTAAAACCCTGACCATGGCTCTTGTCTTGGGCTCGTTACTCATTTTAGTTACTCATTTTAATCCTAACACCATGGTTTTCCGGTTTGAAGACTCTGAAGTAACTCCGACCTACGAGGAGATGTGTGCCATGATGGATCATCATCCCGAACAAGATGAAACTCCGGCTTTACCCCCAGGTCCTAGGTATGATCTAACTGAGATTGCGGCCCTGTGTCCGGTTTACCTTCCTGATGGTATAAACACGGATCAAGGCCTCCCCTTGGAACCTTTCCTGAGTAGGGTATCTCTCTTGGATTCGAGCTTGCTACTTCTTACTGTTGAATGTGTACGCCATGAAGAATCGTCAGCCCGGAATTGGAGATTTCCGACTTCTGACCGTTGTTCGCGATATGCAAATGTATCATCATACAGTCTTCATGATGATCATGGGAGAGACAATGTGTTTGGGTCAGGGATATGCCCTTCACATCACCAACTTCAATGTTCATCATCGGCGGTTGCCAGCTATTGCAAAGCCTTGGGCTCTGGACAGTTTAAAGCCTGATTCCCTTCGGTCCCAGCTCACTTAATTTTCCAACGCTTATGGATCTGCCAACTTTCAATTGTCGGTCTCGGAGACACTTCGATTTTTTGGGGATAACCCTACAATTCGGTGGACCTTGTCCTTGGTGGAGGGATCAAGACTGGTCACGACCGGAAAGTATGAAACCTCCAACCGGAAGTATGAACCTCAATTATGTGTTGTATGCCAGTCTATACCGTTCCATTGCCTATTTCCCAGATAGGATTAGCCGTCAGTATGGGATGATACAGTGTGTTCCCAGAATCCATAACTTTGAGAGTGGTTTGATAACGCCGCATCTGTTGACCAATTTGGCTGACCATTGGCGAAATCGAAACACTAGGTATCTGGATGAGGGAACGGTGCAGGACACCGTGACACCTGCCTATGTCAACTGGTTTTACACCCCATGATGATGTTAAGTTCTGTAAGGATCGGTGTCTGATGGTAGCCCTTACTGAAATAAACTGTTGTTTGTTGCTCTTTATTTTGCCTCTTCTGCGCTCAGACCGTGAGCTTTTATTTAATGTATCTACTTTCCTTTTAGTTAATGATCCCGATGACTCTATCTTTATTAATTTCGACTTTCTGCACACATGAATCAACAAAAGACAACAAATCTTTTCTTTCGAAATCATTTGCTGTGTTAGTTATTTGGGCCTCCTGCCCTCGGGATAATAAATGAGAGCTCATAAAAGAAATTATTATGCAAAGAACAAAGCTTACACTTGGAAAACAACCGAAGAATGGGGTTGACTATTTTATTGACTATTTTATTACCTGCACAAATCAGACAGAAATAACAAATGTAACTTCTTTATATATGCATGAACCTATATGAGTACTAAGGTTTATTTGTAGTTTTATTATTGATCATTCCAGGGAAATTACTGAGACAATGGTGTTCATCCTTCTGATCAATGTTTGAAAGAATTCATTGTTTAGGCAGGACCAATAGCCAGAACATCTTAAACCAGTTGAATCGATCTTTGATCAAATAAGCAGAGAGGAAGGTCTTAAGGTCTTGCATTCTTTGACCGTAACCCCGGAACAAAAAGAAAAATTTTGAAACACAAATCCTTTATTTATTAATCTTACTTCTTTTCAACATTATACAGAAGTAAAGAAAGTTTATTCTAATACAATGGTCATTTGCTCTAACTATTCGATTTCCTATTCTTCTTCGAGTCAAGTTGATGGCGTTTGAGCAACCAATTGCAAATCTGTCACGAACACATGGCATGGATTCTGCATTTAAACTAAGCACCACATGTTGATCCCGAAAATTTTGTTTTTAGTTTTATTTATGATCTAACTTTTGCCTAGGCCGCCCTTTCGGGTTTTCAACCTAGCGAGCTTAATTCTTGCCTAAGCCGCCCTTTCGGGTTTTTAACTTAGCTAATTTTTTCATTTATTTATTTTTTTTTATTCTTTTTTTTAAAAAAATCAAAATCATCATTTCAGGCATAAAATCTCTTCATTTGGTCCTGATTCACAATTCGGTTGACAGGCTTTCCTTCCATGGTAACTAATTCAGTGGCGCCTTTTGCTAATAACTTGTGAACTCTGAACGATCCATGCTAGTTGGGCTTAAATTTCCCACCAGGATGATTCTAGGCTTCGTGATCCAATAACCTGATCAATACCAAATCTCCGTTCTTTAAAGCCCTTGGATGTACCATTGTAGGAAACGAGCAATCCTTCTTTTTTTCATCTGAATCCTGGAATCGCAGCATTCAGTCTTTTCTTCCATCTAAGAGCGCTAGTCTTCATACCTTCTTCTTGACCCATTCTTCCTCGGTCAGACCAGCTTCTAACGAGAACCCTGAAGATTTCTTTTCGAGCTCGTATAGGTAACACATGCCTTCCCATTCTGTATACAAGTTTCGAACGGGGGCTCCATTTACTGATTTGAGTGTTATGCGATGCCCCCAGAGCGCGAAAGGAAGTTTCTCAGCCCAGCTTCTGTTTACCTTTTCAACATATCTTTCGAACAGGATTCTTTTGATCTCACTTTATTCGCCAGCTTCTACTGACCATTAGCTTGAGTGGCGATAAGGAGAAGAATGGTGTATGCTCAACCTTATATCTATAAAGCAACTGGGCCCAACATTCTGCTTGAAAATGAGGAACCATTATCTGTACCTATGTGTGGGGAACACATAGCGAACAGGAAAATGTTCTGTTCGATGAATCTGCCACATGGTTTTTGGCGATTTAAGGCAGTTAAGGTTTTGTAAGACTGAGCCTCAATCCATCTAGAGAAGTAGTCGACTGCAACCAATATATACTGATGGCCATTCGATGCTACTGGCGAGATTTTGCCGATGACGTCTATGCCCCATACAGAAAAAGGCCAAGAAGGAGTTGTTGGATGGAGTTCAACAGCAGGTAAGTGGCTTTTATTGTCATGATACTGGCAAGCTTTACAATGACGTACATACTGAACACAATCACCTTCCATCTGCATCCAGAAATAACCTTGCCTCATGATTTTTCTTGCTAGGCTCATGCTGCTTAAATGAGTACCGCAAACCGTTCTTTCATTATTTTCTTTCTCCTTCTTTCTTACTCACGCATCTTAGCAACATCCCATCCCAAGCTCTTTCTGTCTAGAGTTCAACCATCGGCCAGAACATAATTAGAAGCCATTTTCTTGGAGGAACTGCACGATCTTCTTCGTTTGACATCCATCGGAAAAGGTACCGTCTTCATAACCTCAGAATATCCTGTAAACCAGGGTTCTTTCCTCCGACTCCACCTGGTCACAAAAAATGTTTCTCGATAGCACGGGATATTGGCCTGCGGTAATGATAAATGGCTTCTTTGGAACTTTTACTCAAATTCTGCCACATCGATGCTAAGTTTTGCAAGGCATCTGAATTCTGTAAGGTTCTTCCTATGTGAGTGAAGTGATTCTTGTCGAATAGTTGCTGCCTTCTTCACAAGTACTGAACATAAGGCTTAGTTCTTTTTCTTTCTACTTCCATCTCTTGTAGCATGTTCGGATAACCATAATCGAATCTCCTATTACCTTGACCCTCCTTAGTGCCGGAGCAAGGAGACTTCCATTCCCATGATGCACGCTTCATTATCAGGCCAATAATTGTTAGTGACCGGGAACAACCAGTCTCTTGCAACATTGTGGGTGGGGACTCTCGCCATTAGGTGCTTCTATTGACAATTACCAGCTCCGCTCCATTTCTGTGGCTGATCATCAAAGTCAATTTTCCCAAGCCCCTTGTTTCGAATACACAGTAAGTGCCTCGTCTGGAAACTCCAATTTCCCATGGTCGTCGTCTGTAATTGGATTTTGTTTGCAGCATTTCTGCCACAGCCCGGCCTTTGGACCATTTTCTTCGTTACGAACTCTGCATTCGCACGCTAGACATCTGGACTTAACCATTTAGGACAACCGTATCCCTCTAGAGTAGGCATTTCTTTTGCAAATACTTCAGAGATCAAATTTTTGGAAACGAAAAGGTGACTCTGAAGGAATCAAAGTAAGGCCTCAACTTCTTTATCGACCACACTACTGCATTACATGTTTTTCTCCAACCATGTTGTACTTCTCTTCGATAGGCAGGTAGCTTCTTGCTAATGCTTAGTAAATTGCCTTTTCTACTCCAGCGGGCGTCCGGCTTGTACTAACATTGCTCCAAACTCCTGCCTAAAAATCTTCTACATATAAATACAAGATCAGAGGTTCTCCTGGTCTAGGTGAACTAAGCACCGATGATTTCATCAGGATATTTCTTTATGTGGTCAAAGGCTTCTGGCAGTTCTCTTCCACTTAACTATCTGATTCTTCTTCAGTAGCTTGAAAATTGGAGCACAAGTATGGATAACCTCGAAATAAACCTGTTGATGTACTGAATTTTACCCAAGAAGCTTCTCACCTGACGTTTTGTTTCTTTGCGGATTCCATATCCTGAATGGCTTTTTTTTTTTGTCGGTGGCTCAACCTTCAATTTCCCGTTTAGGTCCTACAAACGAAACCTAACAATTTTCCCCTTTCGTTTACTTCAAATGCGCACTTCTTGGGATTTGGAATTCTTTAGTTATACTAGAATATATAAGAACAACAACAATAGATAGACAAAAGAAACTTCTCCAGCCATCTCTTGCATGTTCTTTCTTGTGTTCTTGTCATGCATTCACCATGTCATTCTAATTGACAACGGTGATTTTCGCCATAAGTGTTTACGAAAATCCGCAACAAGTTATATTAGGCAGGTAAGAGAGTACTTTCGTCATCCACAGGGATTGTATATTCAATTACCAAAATTATGTAACTATTTAGTATTTTAAATGATAATACGGAGAGAATTGCTATAAGGAAAAATTTAAAGTAAAAACAGAAAGAGATTCAATCACAAAATTTAGATGAAAAGAAATCAGGTAATTTGAACTACTTAGGGGAATTTGATTTCCACTTAATTCTATCCAGCTTATTTTATTAGTTCATATCAATTTATTAATTGTTAGTAGGAGAAAACAACCTTAGGAAGTCACTAACAAAAGTCTCTCCCGATGTATTGTTTAGCTATTTAATCTATTAAATACCTACTTTTCAATAGCGAAATCAAACATAAATCAGATCCTTAGGTTTTGTGGTTGTTTTTGTGAGTTTCACAACTTAATATTTATTTAACTTATGAAACCCCCCTTGAGTTCAAACCATATGCTTCCGCGTCAAGTTATTATTCTCAAGTAAATTATTATCTTTTTTGATATCAATAACCCTTCTCCGATAGAAATTATGAAATACTCAATCCAGGGGAAATTTTCTGCCTGGAAGCTTTGAAGCACAATAATTAATTTATAACGAGAACAAAGAAAAAATAAATCTAATAGTATAAACTTGGAATCGAATTAAGTTACATCAAATCCCTAGTATTAAGGTTTAGTTGGACTTAGTATTAAATAAAACTCAATTTCATACTTGAATCAATCTTTACTTAAAGACAATAATGAAAGAAAGACAAGATGAAGAGTTTAGAAAGAAATAAAAACTGAATCACAGCTATGTTTGATGGGCTTCTGAATTATTTGGCACAAATTTTGGATGCTTGAAGTCGTTTGAGAGGAGAGAGAATTATGTAAAGGAATTGCACAAAAAATGAGATCCCTAGCAATGAGAAGTTCCCCCTCCTTATATAGAAGCTCCTTGAAGGTAAGTCTGACTCCTTTTAGGAAAATAGAATCCTTATTTAGTGCAAAATCTTCTTAGGAGATCATGAATTGTTTTAGGCTTTTGATTCTCTTCTTTGATTAGGGACTCCTTTCTTTCTCCCAAATATAGGTCTTAGGTCTTGTTTAGTGTGTTTAGGAAACTCCCCCGAGGTCGGCCCATGTGAGAAAAAAGATTGATTTTGGCAGTATCTATTCACGCTAGTTCTGTCTACGCAGACGGGGTTCCAGTATGCACGAGCTTGGGTTGTGCTTTTAGTCTTAGAAGGTCTGCTAGTGAAGCACGGGGTGTGCTAGGCAAAGCACACCCTGAAGACTCCTTGAAGGCACAGGCGTGCCACATAGCACGAGGCAGGGCGTGCTTGCTTCTTGTCACTTCCCGCCTGAAATTGTCTGGGCTGTTGCTAGGCGCAATTGACACGCCCTAGATCCCATTCTGGCACGGCCGTTGCCTTTTGGACACACCCAAAGCCGTGCTCTTCTTTTCTGTTCTCTCCCTTGATTTCCTTTAGCTTCTTAGCACCGGTTGTTGCCTTCTAGCACGGCCTGCGGTGTGCTTAGAGGCTGAGTGTCTGCCTTGTAAAGTCTTTTCTGTGCCCAAATTTCCTAAAATTTTCTCTTAGATCAAGCGGGTTAAGGATCAAGGAAAACTTTTAAACAAAATATATACTGGAATTGAATTAAAAAGAAATTAAAACTCACTAAAAATTTTCTAATTAAAAACTACATTAAAATACTATAAAATTACACCTATCATCTACGTATACTTCTAATCTTTATTGGATTCATATTCATGAAATAATGTTGTAGCCATTCTCTAGGTACGTTGCCCGGCGTTCTTTCAGTCCAAAAGGCATTACTCTTTAGCAAAAGGTTCTGAAATCCGTGGATGAAGGCTGTCTTGTGCTTGTCCTACTAAGGCCATTCAGTATTTGGTTGTACCCGGAAATCCGTCCATGGATAGAATAACATCCATTCCGGCAATTAGCATTGTCGATCAAAACATCTGATGTGCGGAAGTGGAAAGGTCATCTTTAGCGAGGGCTTTGTCAGGTCCCTGTAGTCAACACAGACCCTTATCCTATCCCATCTTTTTTCAGCACCGGGACTATATTCGCCAACCATTTCCGGATATGGAACTATTCTTAAAGATCCATACATCCAAACTGCTTCTAGGACTTCAGCTTTGATCTTTATTCCTGCCGATTTCTGGGTCCTGACCCTTCCCTTTTTCTGCTTCACCCGGCTTAACACTTGGATCAGGTAGGATGAAGTGCTCTGCTATTATCTTGTCGATTTCCTGGCATGTCCGCGTAGCTCCAGGTGGAATACCTCTGAATTTCTTCTAATGCATTCTTGAGATCTTGTCTGAGCTCAGGTTTAAAATTTGATCCAATTTTCGATTATCTTTAGGATCTCGTAGTGCTTAAGGTTAAATGCAAAATTTGATTGCAATGCATTTATTGTCAAATATGTGCATGCGTATAATCATGCCATGAACATTTGACAATCAAGAAAAACAAGAAAACCAAATAGTCAAAGTTTCACTTCCATTGACTGAAATAAGGCAGGAAAACCATCCCATTATTTGTTCTCAAAAAACAAAACATCAGAAAAGCAAAAGTACAGGAATTTAATTGCCTTGCCTCACCATTTACAGTCATTACAAGTATTTCTTTTAATCGGGCCCCTGAATCACTTCATCATGATCTTGCGTCCTCTTCTTCTCCGGAGGTAGCTTTCTCCTCTTGGCAGGCTTCATTCTTCCAATACCTTCCCTCTCTGCCTCTTTCGGCGTTTTTCAACAAAAGCTTAGTACCGACTTGGAGGATCCGTGCCTTGGGGCCTTTTGCTCTTGCACCATTTTGGAAGCTTCAATCCCCAATCCCCAAAAAGTCGTTCAAACTTAAGATATCTTCTTTGACCACTCAGATCGTGCTTGCTTGTGTCATACCCACCATAAACCCAGTTCCTTCCACCATATTCTCTCTTCTT